>JAJSRV010000037.1:1126441-1210153 GCA_021527715.1 Neoseiulus cucumeris | reverse complement strand
GTGAGCGTCCGCTCGGATACTCTATTGCCTTGTCCATGACAGAATCCGGAACAAAACTTGAAATTTATATCGGCAAACACGTTACGAGTAGCGTTCAGGGTACGGGTAGCGACATCAGACCGAGATTGTGAGAGTGTTCGCTTCGACTTTTAAAAGCAGACTACAAGGTAGTTGTCCTCCACTGATTACGGGTGTGCTCGAGTCACAAAATCTCCAGCGTCGTTACGATGATGGTTTCGAACACTCCTGAGATGAGGCCTATGAGACTTCCGTGACTAGAAGAGTTTAATGTGTGATCCCAGTCAGGCGGTTGACAGCCTTTGTACACTGACTGGGAACGGTCCGCTATTCGGGCGTTCTCGTCCGTGCTCGCTCCTAACGACTGATCTAACCGACGGTTCGTCAACCTCGAAAGAGGACACTGCGCTTGAGGCCAGACCCGATAGCGTATCGTTCTCAAGGATACGCTCTGCCATTCTTCCTCGCTTAGCTCTGAAATGCATCTCCTGTCAAGCAGCTGAGGGAGAGTAAATATTTGTCGTCTTTCCGATTCGCTCGGAAATCAGAATGACAATGGAAATTCAAATTGAATAATTTTCTCAAGTGCTCCATGGTTTTAGATATGACGAACGAACAGCCCGGACGACACACTGTGGTCATGATAACATGGAAGTGTGGTTCAAACAGATTTCGTGCTGATAACGATTGCATCTCGCGCAGAACAGTGGCGCACGTTGGAGTTCGAGCGAGCCGGACTCCGATGCCTGCATTCACTGTAACAGATACTCTGCCGATTTCCAAAGAAATCCTATTCTGCTCTCGAGATATGCCTTTCCGAGACTCGACGCGTCTGAGGGAATAGCGACGAGTCAAGAAGAAGCGAGCCGCCGACGTGTTTCGCTTTCATGCACCGTTCCCCATGGCTCCGAACACGTGAAAACGGTCTCCATAGACCACAGGCAGTATTTGTGGCAAACAGAAAATACTGCGGATAAAAAAAGAGTCAAACGGCTTCTTTCGCAGGGACAATTCGCGACAAGTGATAAATGAATTCAATTTCCTCAATTGAGGAACAGCGGATGGCCGAGGCGCATATCGGAAATCAGTTTTCCAATATTGATTCCAATCTGAGCATTGTAATGAAGCAGCGACGTGCAACAATTTCCCGCGGATATTTCTTTCAGATTTTGTCGACCTGTGCCAGTCTAGAGATGTGTACCCATGTTCGTCTTTGACTTATGGCTTCCACCTAGTCGGAAGGGATCAGCCGTGTGAGCTCTCTCCTTCATTCGAGCGAGGAACCATGGGGAATTGTACTTTTTCCTGGAGAAATCCATTCGAGCTCCTGATTCCAGGTTCCGCTGAAGTCCTAAGCTCTTCGACCGGAGATTTATCGAAAATCGAGTTGTACCCAATCAGAGAAAACGATGGGAAGACATTATCGGTGAAATGTTCGTTCTAGTCGGAATATCGTGAATGCGACAAAGTGCATAACAGAAAGGACCCGAAACTTCGCTTCTTCATTGGATAAACTCATTTGGGAGTGATTGTCGGAGCAATCAAACGTTGCTTGTTGCAGATTCCCTTGTTTGCGGCAAGCAGCCTAACACTATCGTCGATTCCATCTCATCCAAACGAACTCATTCAAGAACTTCTGCGTTCTTCCCTGATAAATACTAACAAGTCGGAAAGCCACTTGATACTTTCGATCCTCAGCTGAGGATTCCCGGAAAGGCTTCCGAACTGACGAAGAAGGAGGGTTTTCTCACAGGGCCAAGCTGTCCCATTGTCGCAGGGTCGATATTCATGCGACATCTTCTGGCAATATTACCATCGTATTGCAACATGAGCTACGCGAGCCAAGCGACTGCCGAGGTCGCTGGACAAGAGCAAGCCTTCTATGAGCTTCTCATAATTATTCGAAGAAGGGTTTTGTTGGTGGTCGCTAGAATACGCGTCGGCGGTTGTAGGTCGTCCGCGTACAATGGCTACTCGCCAGGACCGCTGGGATATGTGCAAGCCGCTGTGAATATTCAAGCGGTCCATTCAGCCTACGTCTTGTCACGATGACATGCAATTCATTAGGTCGTATTCTGATTGATTGGCCACCTTGAGATTACTCTGTATATTACATCGCTTCCACTTCCTGAGAGATTATCTTTCAGCTCGGTGGCACAGCCAATAAGAGAGATTTTGTTCGATAGACTAACGATGCTACCGCTGGAAAGCCGACCTTCATCCGATAATTTGTTTCTTCGAAGGAATTCTTCCATCAGAAGAAACACACTAATTCGAGTTGCTTATTGGTACATCTCGCTTCGGTCAATTCGTTTATTATTTCCATCGATTTGTGGAAGCTTCAGCCGCATTGTGTTCACCGCAGGCAGGTGAGGAATCTCTTCCTGTTCCACGACCAAGGTGGAACCACGGACGCGTGACTCACCGCCACTGATGACGGCGGAAATTCCGCGGTGAGCCAGGTTTCCGAGCGGACATCAAGACAAACAGCTGGGACCACCGACAAACCGGTCGGGTCTTTGGTTTATACATGGGAATCTACGAATGCTTCTGCTGTTCCTGTTTCTGCCAGTGCTCATAATGGAGATGTACTCTGATGACTTCCTGCTTGATGATCTTCCATGAATCGCGAGAGCGATGTGTCCTCAACATTCGCTTGGTGGTCGTCGAGAGATGTCACCCGTGTCGATGTGAAACCCTGACGCGCAAACACGTACAGCCGCTAGAAAAGAACTCAACGAGCACGCAAGAATTAACGAGAATGCCTCGCTTCCGCTCGACTGCATCTCGGATTCTCTGCTCACCGAGGAAATCATCAACCGCCTTTGTTCTATGAATGCGAGTTTCGATGCGATGTCTTCCGGGTTTCTTTTTCTCTTTCCTTCGAATTTCATCGATTCCATCATCGCCCTGACGGAAACAGACGGAGACTAGGGTGTTATTTCGAGCGTCATCTCGTAGCGTTCTCTGCTTTTTTTTTCCAGAGACACAGGAACAACTAAGCTTCTTGGATTCAGACAATCAGGACGGTATCACAAACTGCTTCTTTTCACACCATCACGTTTGTTTCCTTTTCCTCTCCTGGAGTGTTCGAGATAAGACGCAGACATTTGAGGAATCAAACTCTTCTGCCCTTCACTTTTCGTCAGATAAATTTCCAAGGGCGATTTTCTTCAAGGACAGAGATTTTTTCCTGTGAGTTCCCAGAGAGGAACGGGCGATTTTTCCCGAGTTGGGTTCCAGGATGGAAAATCTTGGAATGAATCGCCGTACTTTGAACAGAAACGGTTCGCGTGGCTTGAGCCGCTTTTCTGCAATGATGGGGCGCGAGATGATCTTCGAACTCGATTTCCTGAACGAGCCGAATATCTCCTTCATATAGGAGCATCCTCTTAATAGCAGCATTCTCAAATATTTATCATCCGTTCGATGCAGGCTCCGGAAAATCGTCCGAAAACATCGACGAGACTCATTATATAAGGAATCCCCAGTTGACCGCATGGGATATCTGTGGGGTTCGCTCGGATCTATGAGATGGGCTGTCGCTGAAGAGTAAAACCATTGAAGCAGCCGGCAAGTAATCGGCTCCTGATCGAGAATGTGTGTTGTTCGTGGATTCGATCGATTTCGAACCTGTTTCATAGCGACCCAGTCAAAGGAAGGGTTCTGACCGAGGCTGAGCGAGTCGCGATCATTTTTAGACACCTCTGCCTAAAAATCCGTCTGTCACCCTCAGAACGACCTTTGAAGCTTGGCCGATATGGAGCGATTCGCTTGATCGGTCCACGATGATTGGTTCTCCGTTCGAAAGTTTCACGGCAGTTTCACCTGCGGTCGCCGGATCGTTCAGGAATGACAGAGGTCGTAAACTCGCTGAACGTTTCGAAAAACAGATTCTGATCAAGACTCTCGTTGAAATCGAGTGAGCAATTAAAAGCTTCGAAATCATGTGATCGAGGGTAGTTGTTCAACGTGGAATTTTCAGCGCGATTTATTCGTGGTCGAGGTCTCGGCGGGTGACGTGGAGTGGCGAGATCCTGTCTCGACCATGACGTTCTAGGGTAAAGACTTGTCGTCCGAATACAACGTTTTTGAAAGTCTGCTCTGACGCATCAAGGTCGAACGCTCGGACGTGACAAAATATAAGAGACACACGAGCATCGTCTGCGGGTCTTGTATTCGTTAATTATTATCGATTCCAAATCTTCGCTCGTGTCGCGGAAACAAGTAACTTGAACTCTCCGTCATCACGTTTTTGCTTCCGTGAAAAACGAGTTTGGAGCGATTATTTCCCCCGACGGCGGCGCCCGAGAGGGCTCGGTCAGGAAACTGAAGTTCGGAAAAAGTTTTGCTTCTGAAAGAGGATACGAGAGCGGGCAGCAGCAGCAGCAGCAGGAGCAACAACAACTATAACGAGGAAATTGGAGGAACTAATGAGGTTTCGGGATTTCTGATCAGCCCGAGCAGGAGTCCATAAACAGGCCGCGGCGCACAGAGGGTTCTCCGAGTTTCTCTCGGCAACGGTGAGCTCTGGACTAAAAAAAAGATAATAAATGACCCTCGTCGGACCTCGACCCTGCACGGGACTGAAACTCGCGTGGCTAGTTCGGTTTGGTCATCTTCTGGGGAACAGAGATTCCGGCGAGATATTCTCTCGAGATTTCCCTGATGTTTGTCAACGAATGCATTCTATTATCTTTCTCAACGATCTAGGAGGGCGCCAAGCGAGTACATTTCGACCTGTTTTTAAACGCCTACTCGACTAGCTCGAAACGGGACGTTATCTCAAGAATCTACGCTTTTCTGAACGTGTTGAGTCGCTTTCGAGCTTTTGCAATTCGTAATCTGTCGACCGCATCGTTTCAAGTGCACAGTGGGAAGAATTTCCACCAACTTTGTCGACAACAGCGACGGCAACTGTGTCGGAGTTGAAAAGCACTGGACTCAGAGAGCACGGCGAGAAGTCATATCAAGAAGTCCTTCAAGGAAAAGAAGCATTCAGCTCTCGAGCATCTAAGGCTCAAAGTGGTTCTCCATTCGTATTTTGGCCTTGACTCGATTCCGTACGCTTTGACGCCCTAGCGCTTTGCAAATTCAACTTCATGCGCTTGAGAGGCCAATTCAGCAAACGGCGAACGGACCAAAACTTCGAGGTTGACCCGACAGAGGGAAAAAGCAAACCACGAGCAGCTAAACGACCGACGTAAGGGCGGGTGGGTGTATACTCTTGCGGATGCGAAGCTGTCACCAAGCAATGCTCGAATGGACGCCCACGCTGTCGTCCGTCGTTTGAATGAAACCCGTCGGACGAGTGCGGGACGGAACATTTCGTATTTGAATTGTCGCGTACGCCGCGCCGCCGTCTGGCCGAGAGAAAGCGCGGGATTATCGAGTGAGGATCGAAGGATCTCTCAAAGTTGTGGGAGCTGGAAAAACGATTCGAAAATGCGCAGTGCGCTCGAAACGAGACTCTCTAACTAACGTTTCTAATTGGAAACGAAACTTGGTTTCATGTTTCGCGCGGAACGCGATTATCGTTCCTTTGTTATGTTCGTGAGCGGATTTTTTCCTCTGTGCTGTTTGTGCAATGTTTGCTGAGTTTTGCGGAGCTGCTGACAGGCGGCGGCTTCCCATGTGACACTCGTCAAACATATTGGAGCGAATAATGGAGAAATCTATCCAGATCCCTGACGTCGTCGTCGTCGGAAATCTGGAGCAGAGAAGAAAAATCTCAATATTTCGGCCTGCGATTGTTTGCATAACCATGTTGGCTGACTCTCGATCAACAACAGAGCCCACCCGGAGAAAGATTGAAGCCGATTCTCGCTGCGGAGGGATAAATTCAAAATCGGAGGACCTACAGTATTCCAGTTCAAGCGTGGCGACATTTCGGACTCGGAAGGGAGAAAGAAAAACAGTGAAACCTCTGACAGTGAGGCCTTCTGCGGAATTTCTTGTGGTGCGCGCCGAGTGTCACAGAAAGCTGTCAGGCAATGGAACTCCAGCCACTTCCGGAGTACTTCCGGTCAAGCATCAGGTTGAGAGGAATACTTCCCGAATTGTGAGAGATGCTGGAGTGTGTCGATCTAAAACGGCACGAAATGCAATATAGTCCGAACAAACTCTCGCTGTCGCGGCCGAACAACATCGGAATTGTGTTTGGAGTGAACGAGAAAATGCGTCTTCTTTTCACCTTTTGTGACGTGCACCTCCAAGGAGGAAGTCTCCGAAGAGCTTGTCCACTCTGGCACGCTGTCACCTCGATTATAGGGGCCTCAGAAGAAAAACATCTTGAGTAGTCTCTTCTCAGACTCCGCTTCCCTCGCGAGACCGGTTCGGAGTCCGATTCGGCGGCTTTTTTTTCTTCACCCCAACAAAGAGTCTGACTGAGGTTCCCCGAGTGGAGTCAGCTTTGAAATTGCTCCGGTTGTTGTCACCGCTGACCGTGCGCTCGCGATCAAGCGTACCACCGCATAAGGACTCAAGAGCACTTCGGTCACTTGACGTTTTGAGTCTGAGCACTCAAAGTACAACGGCGGCGCCATTGGCGCGCGACCGCTTGACCGAACGACCTTATTTCCGTCGTTCATTTCTCATTCAGGTCGGAAACGACTACGGAAAGAAATCTGGCCTCGGAGAAGAGCAGCTCATTCGAAAACAGAGCGCAAGAGAGTCCTGACACCGGGTCCGAGACACACATCGGAAACGCTTTTGCGATTCTTGAAGAATTTCCGTGAGTGTTCATTCCGCAGGTCAGACAATGAACTTCTCTTCTCTGACTTCATTGGATAAGTTGTGTACATATAACAAGATCTCAGAATGACTCTATGCGGGATGACAGGAAACTCCATGCACAGGTCACGAGTGTGATGATGATCGATTCCAAATTCGCAATTGATCGTGATCCGGAGTGTCGACGCGTGTCCTGCCGCCAAACCTGATTGAGGAATCGTACGAATTATGATTTCTCTGATTCCACTTTCCACAATGGAACCACAGGGCGTGAGATAACATTATGATTACTCTCGTTGGGGCTTTCACATCCTCCGAGGCGATTTCAAAAGTACATACATCACTCCTTGTGTATACATCACACGAAATCGTTGGTAAAACATTTCATTCAAAGTCGTTGGTTTGACCCGAGAGCTTTCTGGACCTTGTGTATTGATCTATGCGCGCAATGTGTTGGTTCATTCGATATCTTCTCGGTCGTGTTGCTAGAAACATCATTCTGTCGGCTCCAAGCAGGGTTTTGATCGATCCAGAACTCGTGGCAAAACATTATCGCTCTCGTACGCGTTTGTTGTCGGCTCATTGCTGCAGTCACGCCAACAGAACTCTTCACTTGACTCAATCACGTCCTCCGACTCGCGCGAGGATTTCGCGAAAACGGAATTTGTTTCCGCTCCATCGACGTCCGTTTCGATGTTCAATGGAGTTACGTCGGAGACTTCGATCTCTCAGCTTCCAACTCAATCAAGCTCGCGACATAGTGGTTGCTCGTCGTGACCTCTTCGACACACGGAATTCGGAACGTCTGGAAGTTTTTTTTTTGGAGACACATTCGGGAGTGATCCCCTCACTGAGTTATAATGCGGATCTTCGTTCGTTCTTTCTCCTTCTCTTCATTTCTCTCGATGCCTAAGGTGAGTTTGTTCGTCCAAGCGTCCGTTAGATAGAAAAGGTCGAGCGGATAGTGGAATGGTTGGTTGAGTCTGATGTGCAATGAGTCGCTTACACTCACATACGTTAATGAATCGGATCGGCATGCCGGTAATGATACTTTTACATTGTTCTTCGTTTCCCTATTTCCTGACTGGCAGACGGACAGGCGGAGCGAAATAGAGGAATCGAGAGAAGCTTTCTTCTGGCCGCTCCCATCCACGGGTCGTGTGGTAATTAATGACGACGTTTTACGCTCAGACCTAGATCCGCTTGCTGTCTGTAGTTGGCCCATCCGTTCGTTTGCTCCGCTCCCTTCTGCTTCCCTCAGCGACCCTCCGTTTAGGCAGAGCTCATCCACGAGCACGCCGAGCGATTCCCTCTCGGCTCCTCGTCAATGCGAATCGAAGTCGTCAAAAATCTCAGCGAATGGGAGTCGTATCCAGGATGTTTCAGTCAGGATATTGTTTCTTGTGTTCTCCTCGCGAATTTTTTTCTTCTTCATCGTCTTGTCAGCCACCATTCGGTCTTTGAATCGCGTTGTTTCCCCGTTATTTAGTGAATTCGACTTGAATGTCGGACTAATTACGAATCGCGGACAACTGGGACCGCTCGGAATAGTTCTGAATCTTCTTTGATAAGAAGAAAAGAAGAATGGGTCGTAACCCATTCTTCGAAACCCCAAAAGGTGAGCTCGTGGTCAGCTTCACTGAGAACGGGGCTCTCGCGTGAATGCGTGTCACCTCTGTGTGGCTCTCGTAGGACTGTTTTATTGTTCGTGGATTTTTCTACGGTGAAGCCTTTGTGGATCTCGGAGAGAAAGAGAAAAACTCTGTCAAGCATACAGGGAGTCGAGCTGAGTAATTCAATCCTCACACGTTCCCCTCGTATTCTTTGACCGTTCATGCTTCTCGAATTCTATGTCGTTGAGCTGGACCACTGCTTAGGGGTCTGAGTGAGTCAAAGAAAGATAACGCGACCCGTCTCGCGAGGTTGAACTCAGGACAGGACCCGGGTGGGAACTTTTGACGAGGGAGGTCCGAATGACGTTTTCCGTTCTTTTTCCTCTCGGATCTTCGACTCGGCATCCGTTCTGCTCCAGAATCAGCGGAAATTCGGCGATTCCACAGTCTTTGGAAATTCTCGATTAGCCCGAATCCTCGCCGGAGACCTCACAGGCCGCGCGTGACTCCTTTCAGCACAAGAAGACTGGTAAAGCCCGGTGATTCAACGGCTGCGAAACAACGAAAAACGCCGTAAACTAAATTGCAGAACATAGTTTTGCTTTCAGACTCGACGGCGAGATAATCCCGACTCGGCCCGAAGAGCATTACCGCGAGCCTTGTAATGAAAGTACGAAACCGGTCAAGAGCCGCACGCAGCAGCGGTGTGATCTCCGGGAGCGAGATTCTCGAGGATCCACACGGAGAGGAAAATTCTCGAGTCCGAAGCCGTGGGGGAAACGCAAGGATCCTCTCCGGCGTCTCTGGATACTACAAGTTGTAATACTGCATTTAAGCATGTGACTATTTCGCGTCATTTCTGTTCTGAGGTCGTTGAATCGCCCGGAATCCTTATCGCAGGAGATTCAGGAAATCTTCTTTTGTGATTATCCAAGGAGAACTTGAGATCCTGGTCGCGGTCTGTAAGCATTTGGTTTGTTTGGTGTGATGTTTGCCGAATCGGCAGGCAACAGCGAAGCTGTTCTCTCTTGAAGTGAGGCACGTTGACTAGTTTGTGTCGAGTGGCCAATCAGCTGTTGTTACGAACATAATAAGTTTGCCACGTACAGAGGTCCCCAATCAACCAATATCTTTCAGCCCTTGGCGAAGTTCTCGCGGGGCTTCCAGGCAGCACTATTTTTGCGAGAGCTGATGAAGCTGAAGGCCGAGACACAATGCGATAAGTGGATGCTTTTTGGGTCTCAATTCGAGCACAGTTGGTCTTTATGGGCATTCTGGGTCTGCCCTCGACGATTCAGTATGCGTGGAATAGTGGAGGGGGCCTTGAAGCTTCCCGGGAGTTTGGTCGCTTGTCTTGAGATCCTCTGGAAGTTCTTCCAAGTGCTCCGCACTTGTCGAAATGCTCTCACGCATTCGTGTCCATTCAGCTGAGCCTCGCTTTCTTGGTTTCTGCTTTCTTCAGCGTCGACATCTTTGGATTCCCCGTCATGGTTTAATTGAAAAAGCTGGTCCACTGCAGTCTCACTAACGACCACCTGCATCCTCCTCTGATAGCGACGAAAACGGTCGACGGTCGCCCAAAGAGGTATGATTTAGAAGTAAACCGCACTTCCTTCAGGGAACCAATTCTTAGGGAATCTCTTCAGCAGTCCGAAGTTTCTCCACGCGTCCAGAATCTCTAGCGGTGCATCGTCAAACTGTTCATCGAGGATACTTCTTTTCACCTCAGCGAAACATTCGGAAGCCGTCATTTAGGAGGATTGTCTTGGAACAATCCGCTTTTCGATCGGCATTGTGAAATCAGAGAAGAACGATCTTCTCGTCTTCGATTCATCTTCAGATTACGTCGCTGAGGTACGGCCGCCAAGCGATGTTACAAATAGGAATCGCTGTTGGAACGTGTCGTGTAGAGAGGCGGAAACAGGGAAATGCGGAATCAACATGTGCATTGAATGAGATCAATGTTTTCGAAAACGAATTCTGTCAACGCACTACGACGTAGTCAGACAGGGTCTAATTGATCCTCAAAATACTAAACTCCTTGTTGGTTATTTCATTTCGGTTGATCGGGTCTGGGATGATTTTTGCAAAGTATTGCAGTTCTGAGTGAGGCCTTCACCAGCTCGCCGATTCTATGACTTTTCGGGACGCGGCGGACGTGCCGCCGAGACGTTGATTCTGCCAGCTTTGATCACAATAGGGCCAATTAACATCGAGCCCGTCGTAGTTAACATGGCCATTTGTGGGAGGGGAAGGGACACTCGAAAGCTCCACCCTTGCTCACGTGCACGAGTCAGCTGCTATAGCGTACCATAGCTGTTCCGGCGCGTCCGAATGCGTTCTGATATTTATGTAGCTATCCGGTACATTCTCGTGCCGTTGTTTGAAATTTGGTAGCCGCATCCTTCTACGCCAAACGGCTTCGCATACACCATGAACGTTGAATCGTTTTCGTGCGGTGTTCTCGCATTCTCTGCCTCACTGACCCGGTTTATTGCCTTCGTAGTTCGTTGTAGGACGATAAAAGACACCGACATTGGACCCGCAATCAGCATCGCCAAATGGCCGCGATGTTTGTTTTCTGCATGGATTCTCTGCAGATTCCAAGAACGAATACCTTGTACATATACATGCTGCTTGAATGTCCCTCCTGGGCAATGGAACTTCACTCGATTCCAAAGAGAGAGTCTCACGATGACAATCGAGTGTGCTGTTGGGTGACTTTGATTCGTATCTGCCTTCATAACTATCTCAGGTCGGGGAAGCCTAACTTTCGAGATAACGATTTCGTCAGGTAACAAACTCGGCAGGGAACGGGCCTCTCGGATAGGCGGTGGCACGACTCGACTTTGGTTTCGCCAAATCAGTCACCTGCTGAGTCCGTTATGTGTGAAGTTCGTTATCTGCCGAATGCGTTATCTGTGTTTGTTATCAGTTACTTGAATTCGTTATCTGCCTGGTTCGTTATCGGATGCGAGATCTCATTATGCGACAAGTAAGCTACTAGATAATTTTGTGAGTCACTTGCGTAGTCAAGGAATAGAGCTGGTAATCTTTCGAACTGTCGATGTTCTTGAGTTGTCAAGCATTCAACGGAGAATTCCTTTCCAGCCCCTCGCTCTCTGTCCCTGTTGGCATCATCGACCGGCGCGGCGTCGTGAAATATGTATGATGTGTCAACAAGAGGAGAAACGTTGTGAATAAACGCGAATCGATGTTTGTTTGTGCGATGATCTCTCTAGTTTTCCGCATATTATCCTGTGGAGACTGAGCGAGTATTTATTGGCGTGTCGCAAACTCTGGCTAACGGTGATCAAAGGTTGTCAATCACACTCTTACAATAAGATCCACTCATAGACAGAAATATGGCCGAGTGAAGAGCGTAGTGATGGGTGTTCTTCCTCTGCAAGACATTACGCTATGACTTTTGACGGCTTCGTCGACCGAGAGGTCAGAACTCACGCGCAACCATTTGAAGAATTAGAACCAACGACGCTCAGGAAACCATGCTAGGGAAACCGCAAATCGTATCGCGCGGGGGATTCTTCTCGTTCGTGCTGCTACCTTGAGGCGGACAAACGGACTCTAGTATTGAAGTGAACGGTGGAAAAGCTAACAAGGGAGCAGTTGAACGACCTGCTCGGAGGAACAGGACATTGAACGAAACCACCTACGACATCTGCATCTCAATACGGCTTTCCACTCTTAGTCAATGAGGAATCTAGAACCTGAAGCTTCTCATCAATTCCTCTGTGTCTCGAATCAAGAACGAAGATCCATCCGTGGATTTCAAAAAGTTCCCATATCAGAATGGAGCGCAACAACTTTCTAGTGTTTCGCCCGCTTGCGGCCTTCCGTGATCTTCTTTTCGATTACGTAGGGTCAGAATTCTCTTCGGAATTGCGCCGCTGAATTTTTCTCTTGCTGGACAGATGATGATCAGGTATTTCTTCCGAGTCGAAGGTAATCAGAAGAAACTCTATAACAGGTTGTTGAGATTTTGGGTTGTGCCCGACCGAAGGAAATGGATAAATGATGCATCTGGGAGTAGAGCATGATGAGTTCCATCCAACAAATCGTTCGAAGGTCACGTATCCGGTCGACCAAACGAGGAGGACTCCTGGAATTCGGTCTCGACGATCGAGGTCGCTCAGCTGCAGGGAGCAGAGCATCCCATGTGTCCGTATATGTAGTGCCACGAATCCTCAAACACTGCAGTAGCTCAGGTTGATCGATCTAATGATATTTGTCAATGATTCGCGCCAGCAAGCACGTTAGTCACGAAATGAATACAGCCTCGAACATCCCCGCTTCCATCCTGAGTCGAGCTCTTGTTTCGGGAGGGTGAACTGTTGACTCAAACATGATTTTAAACAGTGCCGAGGATCTACCGGGTTGCAGGTTTTTTTTGAGATTTGGAAAAAATCGTCTCAGAGTGGGATTGCTCACTAAGCGAGCTGAAGCTTTCTCGCTACCTGATTTGTCGAAAATGGGAACAATTTCATAAATTTCGAGATCGATGATAACGCAGGTGTCGTCGATGGAGAGCAACTTTGCCGCGGACTGGAAGTAGTTTTTAATCGTCGAACAGACGACGAGGAAGCTTCGACCTCGTCATGTTCCACAACACTCCGTGCGGTGCTCCGAGTGAGAGATTTCGGGAAGCTATTCCACAATCTTCGACCGTAACAGCGCCATTTGCTCTGATGTTCGACGAGAAAAGTTGAAGCGCGGTCCGAAATGAAAAGTTCTCTCCGGGAGAAGAAGGAAGCCACGGCGATCGCCGACGAATAGTTGGGCAATCAACTTCGAGAGGAGAAAAACTGTCTCGGAACTTGAACAGCTTCGGTGCACACTGATCCGCGGATCCCGGATTTCGAAATAGAGAAGAGGGAAAAACTCCGCATTTCAAATCTTGACGGAGTCCTCGCGATTCGAACCCCACGCTAACCGAAAGAATCTTCGTCTTCGGACGATGAATTGCACATTTCCCAACCCACGATCTCGTCTCTTGGATCAAGTTTTTTCTTTCTTTAATTTCGTCCCAAATCCACCCGGGTGGAGCGAGTGGAGTAACTTGTTTCGAACGATATCGCAGCTGGTATTAGCCACCGTCTTTCATAAGTCCGCTGAGATAAACGTTCAGCCGTCGAAGCGTCCGATTGCGAACGACTGGCGAAAGCGCTGCCGGTCGGTTGATACTGACTGGCGACACAACTTGTTTCCTTTCTCCAAGATTAGGGAGCCGGCAAGGAGGTATTATCGACGACGACGCTCTCGGAGGCCGAGAAGGACCAAGTTGTTCTAGAAGACACTTATCAAAGCAATCTGGATATTTGTTTGCAGTCCAGACCGGTTCCCATCTGGCAGCCAATCTCCAACAAGGCACCAGGGAGCCAGAAATCGTGAGGAAGTAGTTCCGAGTTTTGAATCCAAAATAGACGGCAATTCAAGAATCTAATGAGCGGGCCTGGGTTTCGCTTTCCCTCACTCTCAGACGGATGTCGACTCAAGGAGGAACGATTCACTCAGTTGCGCCAGAGCTCGAGCAAAAAGCTATCCCGAAATGAAAAAGCTGAGCAAACGATCTTCTCGAAAGAATGTTCGTGCCACCTCCTTGGATCCATGTTTGGGCCTTTTTTTTCCGACGGTGGATCTGAGCTCCTTCTCAAACTGTGTAAGATCTTTTGAAACCCTGTCAAAGTAGCTCTTCCGAGCTCGGTTCGACGTTCGATTCTTGACGTGAATCTGAATCTTGAGTCTCATTCACTTCGACTGGCGTTTCTGTCTCCGCTCCTGAAGGTATCTTGTTCTGGCGATGGTTCTCCTCTTCCCTCATTTGGATGGAAACCTTTCAGAGCGCGCATTTGAGATAACGTCTCGTTAAATATTCGCCCGAACGAGTCTCTCGGAGTACGACGACGAATGCTCCAAACCCCGCGCGTTTCTCGGGTATAATTATTTGAGACTGCCATTCGAGCGTTTCGGGAGTCCAGATCCGCGAGGAATCGAACAAGTTCTCTGCGATCTCTGCTTCAGAAGAGTCAGCACTTCATCGGAGGTTTCGAGCTCCCAGAACTCGATCAGTGCGAGAAAATCTCAATCGCTAAACGAGGGCCCGAGATCTGTGAGGAACTTCACGGCCGATCGTACTGTCAACCGCGACACACGGTCAATGGACAGAAATAATCGCAGGGGACTCAATGCAGTTCCGAAGTTGAGGCTCCGATGTGTGCTCAATCGATTCGTTGACCGACCAATCCACCGGTTGACCCCAAACAACATCGACTGAACTTTGCATAGAAGAGTCTTGAGAGCAACTCGGGCCGCCTCCGGTTCCTTTGACGTTCAGGAACTTTTGCACATCGGAACGGAGACGAAAGAAAAACCATGGCACAAGAAGCGATTCGCCCAAAGTCGACTTTCTCTGCCTTGCTTGCTTGTGCCATCGATACTCTCTGATCCGGGTCATCGAAGCAAGAAGAAATAAGCGATAGCCAAAGGGGCTTAGCTATAATTGCCTCCCGTTTTCAGATCGGGAGAAAATTCGGATGATGAACATGTTCACTCGTCTTCGATTCCTCCTGTGGGCCTTGTTATCCTTTCTTGGAACACCATTTCACGCGACAGCTCTCCGAGTTTCTTCTTTGTTCCCTCGATCAGTGACCAGCGGTTTTGGCCCGAGAAATGACTCCGTGGCTTTCCAGAACTTTGAGGAAACCGTGAGCACCCTCTCAAAGAGCACTCTTGCCCTAGAGCATGTACTCCTGACTGATCGCCGAGAGCACCAGGTCGGCGCGTGCTGATCTAGACAAAACATATTTTGTCGCTTGTTTTCTCCCTCGCGCGACGCGATGTTGAATTCCGCCCGAAGACAGCGAGGTTTTGTAAACAAACTGCAGGCAGAAGAGCGAGCAGGTGCCGTTCCTACGAGCGAGGAAGCCGCCCGTAACCCTTCCGCCCGTCTCACAGCTCGCCGGATCCTTCGCTTTTCGTGCTCTTTGTGTTGTTGTTGTAGCCTTAGTTTTTATTAGAGGAAAGACGACAAACATTTACTGAAGAAGAGCTGAATTTCCTCTCAGCCACATGCCGTCCTTCTTCCGCGCGCCTCTCGACGCACAGAAGAGCAACGGAGAAATTTATCCAAAAAGACTCGGATGGTTCTCCCGACTCCCGCACTTCGCGCAGAAGAATTCGGTGTTGTTAGGGGGAAGTTCCCTCTTACTTCATGGAATGGTTTGAAACCCGCAATCCATGAGAGGAAATCATCGATCTTCGCCTAAAATAGGAGCTTGGAGATGTCTCTCCGATGTCATCACAGTCGTTGAACGAAATCGAAGCAGATTCGAAACTAGACGAACTTGACGATGAATCGATAGAGTCGATTACATCAAGTCCCAATCAATGTTTGGTGAACAGTTTTTTACGTTTGTCGTTTCGGCCCTCTGGAACAGGAGAGTTTTGGCTTTCCCGCCTTTCTCACGTTGAGTCTTTCCCGTGTCAGAATACGGTGCGATTGAAATTCCAAGGATAGCTTACGGGGATGTCGGGTTTTGTGACGGCTCGAGAGCAACGTATGGCCTAGTTGTGGGCGAAATATACAAGGTCACTCCTGCTCTGGAGTCTCGGTGGTCGTCGGAGTCGAAGCTTGTGAACGTTGGCCGTCGGTTGGCTTTTTTGCGCTATTTCGAGAAATATGGAAATGCTTTTGTCGGGCTTTTTTTTTATAGAAGGCGATGAGCAGACGACGAGAACATTGAAATTTTATTCAAATGTTCCCTTTCGTCGCATCCGAGTCCCTAGTGCACACTTTTCGATCCAGAAATTCTATTAAAGCTGCATTATTCCACCGAGTCGCAGGATGCAGTTTGATGGAAGGAATATTCCATCCTCTGGCCTGGAAACATCTGGAAGTTTGCCTATTGTAGTTCCCATAAAGCTGCGACATCGCAGTGAATTCAATATGAGAGACGATTTCAACATGTTTACTCCTCCCTCGGGGTGCATTCTCTCATTCAATGAGATATGAATGAGTTATTCTCACGATAACAAAATAACATTGGAAAGCATCGAGGTAGAAGCAGAGGAAACAGTGCTTTTCTGGAACGTTCTTTGCCTCGGCATCCGGCACTAGACAGTCCTGGTATGTCGTTCCGCTGGAAAGTACGGATGTGATCTAGATGAATCGGGAACAACCAAGTCAGACTTGTCGCAGAAGTCTTCCGAAATCTCACGAACTTGATGACTGAGCAACTTTGGCTCTGCGATTGACTTTCTCAGACCGGTCGCCAGCATCCGATACCTTCCGAAATGCGTTTCGCGGAACTCTAAACTTCCGCAGAAAATGTTCCAGGGATGCACGTCGAGTTTTACGAGTTCAGTTCTGTACTCGACAGGAGCCAGGGTTTTCACCCTTGGCGACCCTAACACATCATTCCTTCCTGGCCTCAATCGATCCGAGGAATTTCATGAAGTTATTGCAAGAGTTGCGAAACGAATTCGGGGACTTTTTGTTGGATCGTCTTTCCCGGCGAACCTCGGTTAACCGGAGCAAGGTTTGTGTTTTTAGAAACGGAGGTCATTGCGAATATTTTTGAAAATGGCAACTTCATATTTTCGAGAGCATCGTTCATCCTGAAGCTGAGGGAAAAGTGATGCAAAATCGATCACGCTAAAATGTGAATTCAAAAAACTGACATAAGGTCGGAACCCAGGAAGAGGCCAAGTGAGGTGCTCGGTATCCTCTTGAAGGGTGAATTTGCATACTCAGACTCGTCGAACCAAAAAGTTGTGAGTCCACTGACAGTGAATATATGACTTCACTGTTTTAAATATATTCTGAACATCCTCTCGATGGAAGCTCACTGCCTGATGAAAATTCATCATTTGTTCGTTTTTCGTTCGATTCACTTTCGCTTATACTCATCCCTCTTTCGAACATATATTTGGAGACATTGTCGTAGGGGTGAGGCGTGATTTCGATGGAATCTAGTGCGGAAGACTGAGCTCTAGTACCGTTATTCCTGAAGCCACTATTGAAGAATCGAAGAAGAAGGACTGATGAGGAAGGAATTCCGGCGAAGTTCCCTCTTTTTTTTGGGGCAAAAAGTGGGGCATGGTGGAAAGTATTTCAGAAACTATGCTATATTGAGATGCTTCCCGTTTCACTGCTTGACTCTCGATCCGAAAGCTACCGGCTGACCTTGACACGCAAAGATTGATGAGCTGAGCTGGCGAAACCCGAATTTCCCAACACCGTGGAACTATGAGAGATATTAGCGCTCTCGGTGCTAATGAAGAATTTCAGCGCTAAACTTCAGCGCGACGCCTGGCATTGGGCGGTACAACCGAGAGCCTTGAAATTTTCATCCACAAAATCTAGCCCTGGAAACAAGCTGTTTAGGGGAGAGGTCTGACAAGAGTCTCGTGGTTGAGATCGGCGGAGAGGAATCTGAAGTCGATATACTTCCTGCCCTCGATTTCGAGTCATAGGTTGTAGGCTGGAGCGCTCACCCAGGTTCTTTCAGAGCGGCAAATCGAAGGAGGGATTCCTGACAGAGGAACGATTTGATGGAAAAAAATCTGGAAGGCAAACTCCGCGAAGACGAAGAAAGTTAGTGTGAGGGAAGTAAAGAGGAAAGCGAGTGCGAAGATACGTCGGCCATTGCCGTTCTCTGGTTGATTTTTCCGCCTTTTCTGCTCCCGTGCTTTTGTGCTGTGCGTGAAACAAGAAGACGAACATCGAGCGAGAAAGGAAAGGAGGGAACCCAAGAAATGCCTGCGGCGGACCAAGGCGCGCACTTTCAGTTTATGATTTATTGTTATAGCGAGTGGCACAGATGGAGAGAAGCAGCTCCGTTGCAGCACCTCCTCTACCGCCACCACCACTACCACCACCACCATCAGCAGCAGCAGTAGCCGATGCCAGTGAATGGAGGAGGCGCCGACGAAGAGAATGATGGAGGGGAGGATGAGAAGTCGGAGCGAAGGTGGAAAAAGCTGGATCCTCGTTGCGTGAACGCCGCGTTGAGCAACGAAATGACCCGATTTTTGAGCTACGATGGCCACGAAGCGACGTTCAGGGCTGCGACCCTCTCACCTAGCGTTCACCTCCTAGATGAGAACCGCGAGGAAGCAACAAAAAAAGTAAAACGATTTCCACGGAATGGCGTGCAAACTTCCCGAGGGATTCCGGAGATTCCCCGTTCCCGTTCCACCCATAAAATCATGGAACCGAGTTCTCTTCCGACAAACGATTATAACACTTCCAGCTTCTAGAAAGCACTTTGGTTCGAATTTGCGGCGCAGTCGACGGGCGGAACATCCGTGAAATTCGAACTCGGGAGAAATCATTGAGACGAATGGTGGTAGTAACTCTCGAGTAGCGCCGGAGCTTCCAAAACATGTCGACACGTATTGGGAAAAGCCTCTGACGGCTCGATTCGCTTCCACGCGCTCGCGCGCGCGCTTGGGAAGGACTTCCGAGGAAACGAGGAAAGACTCTCGCAATTATTGCTCTTCACGTTTGGAACGAACTAAACATCGAGCGTCAGCAGCCGCCTACATCCTCGAAAGAACGATGATCGAGTGTCCGGCTTTCGTCGTAGAGCTCCGCCATAGACTCCATCTTTGAATTCGAAGCCGTTAGTTCTGTCTAGAATCGCGAGTTCCACCAGTTCGGGCGATTTGTTGATGTTTGGGCTTTTGCGATTTCAAAGTCGACGTACACGCCGAACAACTATCATTCAAAGAATAATTTTGTTCCGTTTCTAGAGAACAACGGCGAGGAATGGAACTTCCGAAAATCGGTCCGGGTCCTTCGTCGTTGTCAGTTTCCACCATTCCGAGGGAACAGTGTTGCTATCTCGCACGCCTTCAATGTGGCGTTTTACGAGGAAATTTTTATAGTGCAAACCAGCCGCACCTTCGCGCTCTTTATGCTCTGGAGCCGAGAGCTGAGCACACAACTGGACGTCAAGAAGTCGAACAGCTTGCATGTTCGCTGACTTTTGGAGAAATTCTTACCTCCCGCTTTTGAATCTTGAATTCCGTGAAGAGCTGGAAGTGCGGCACCGGATCCAGATGAGTCTGCGAATTGAAGGAGTTGAGATTTGTGAGGCCGCGTTCCGGGGTGCCGAATGTGAGACAACTCCCAAACCTTTGGGGTGATTTCTCCATATTCCCAAATCGCAAATACTTCGAATAACTATCGACATGTTGGATGTTCATCCATTCGTTTTAGCTTTCAGAGCAACTGGGTATCCATTCGAGCAAACTATAGGCTCCTGGGTGAGCTCGAGAAAGAGTTCCGTGAATGATTTGGAAACAGAGCCCTCCGTGGGAGTTCCTTATAGTCAACAAGAATTAGAACAAAGTGGCAAGTTCTGCCAGAGACAGTTAAGCGACCGGAGTCCGCATGATTGAGTCGCAGATCTCGAGATAGTTGTGCCGCCCGACAGCCGTTTGTGGGCAGCTCAGCCACGGTCAACAACTCGCAGCAGCAGCAGAAGGGGCAAGGCCGCTGCGAATGGGCGATGATCAACGCGAGGTTTTAGCCCACGGCCGTTATGTCAACGACCGGCTGAGGAGAAGACAAACTTTTCCGGTTCATGTAAATACTCGTCGGCCCGGCTCGTGCTTGGAAGGCAATTCATTTGGGCCTCTCTGCTTCCTGCTGGTGGTGAGCTGAATCAGCACCGATTCGAGCTCTAGTCAAGGCAGAGGGGACGTTACGAAATCGTTCGAAGCTGATTTTCTCAGGAGCTCGAGCCTCTCCTCAGTTTTCTCTTATGGTCGCGTATTCGCTGGTTGGTGGTGGGCGGTGTCGAACCAGTCGAATTCCGCACTCTGGCCCGCGTTTGACGATCTGAGAGATATCTGACAGAGTTCAAACATTGGAGCGGATTATTCCTCTCTCCGGATTCCCCTTCCGATTGTTAATGAACGTTGACTTTGTAGATCCCACGCCCACCACACAAAGAAGTCTTTCGGCCAAGCAAGAGCAGATGTTCATTCCTTTTAATCTTCTACTCGTCTCTGAGGGGCACTTCGACCCCTCGTCTTGCGTCGCACGGGTCGGTGGTTCCGTCCCCTTTTCGTAATCGCTTGCATTCAAATTGCATCGGAAAGAAGAATGTGGTGGACTTTCAATCGAGCCGCCCGGTCAGCCGTCGCGACGAGGAGGAACCCGAGACGATTCTCCCTTATTGGTCCGTGATGGAACCGAGCGTACGGGACAGCCTTGAGAACCAATGAATGAACGAACTGACGAACATCATCTGCGGCGCGCGTCGTCGGTGGCGAAAGCCAAGGTGCTTCAACCATTTAAATGTCCGACTTAATGAATTCCTCTTTTTCTTCTCTTCGCGGCAGACGGTTCGTCTCATCAGGTCGGGCTTTGGCCAGCCCTCCAGTCAGGCGAGCTAGCGGAAGAACCAACTGACAGACAGCTGCAAAAATTGCTACTCGAGGCATTTTTATGATTTTTCAATCCGCCCCGTACGTCTTGTATGAAAAAGGTAAAGAGCTCCTCTTTCGCGCAACCGTATGTCTCTTCAATCTCTCTCAGTTCGGTGAAAATGAGGGAAGCGGAGAAAATTGAGATCTCATGAAATTGATCCGGAAAGTCCGCTCGTGGGCCTGAGCCTCCTTGGGCTGAATTTCTCAACGACGTAGGAAATTCTTTGCGTCGAAATCGCTGGATGTGGAAGTATCCGATCGGAAGCGAAATCGACGCCAATTTCGAAGTTGACATACAGTTTCACATCTCCCGGAGAGGTGTGATTCCGCGTGCGCAATGGGAACTCATGACTACGGATGTGAATTTTCCACGAGAGACCTCGAATGTTTCGAGGGACCTTCCCCTTGGAGCCGTTCAGGCATATACATATACACAAAGGGGAGGAGTACCAGTTACGGGACACTTACCAATAATGGGACAGTCGGGAACACATAGCAGTTATGGTACACTTTTTGTCCCATGAATGGCCCAGGTCCCTGGCGCTGACCAGTTTTGGGAAAGGAAGCGTCCCATCGCTGGTACATGTACCAAAACTGGTGCCAGGTTTCGGACCGAACATCAGTGTTGAGACGCTTTCCGCACTTCCGGTGTTCTAGGCGCCCTGAATAATTAAAGCGTATCCAATGGCCTTAAATATCTTCCCTCTGCCATCGATTTGAACCCTCGAATGCGCGAGATGGTGGATGTGGAATGACGAAAGCAGACTTGCCGAGAGCGACGACGTCACCTTTCTCTTTCTCGTTGAGACTGTCCCATGACTGGCATCGAGCATGAGATCTGGTACCAGTTATGGAACACTCTTCTGTCCCATAACATACATATATGTTATGGGACAGAAACCGAGACATGTATTGTACATTTGAATCGGATCACATGTTCAAAGTTTGGCCCAGCAAACCCTCGCTCTCCGCGTCGTAAGGTGTGTATGCCTTCATAGGATCCAGAAATCCGCCCTATCCTTCGAAGTTTTTGCCGAATAATCATACGAAGATGCTACTCTTCGAACTTCTAGCGAGTTTTTGCCGTCTTTGCGCTATCGGTTGCACGACAATCGCCCCTTGGGAGCCACGTAGGCAGGAGCCGAAAGATGAGACCTTCGATTTAGAACCTTCCCGACGACCCGACTCTCATACAGAGATGAATTTATAGCTCTGAGACTCAGCTCGAAATTCCAGATACTAGTTTACCATGATTGGATTCTGTCAAGGACGACTGCACCGCAAGCTAAGTGAATTACTGTAAGCAAGCACGTGCTTGGCTGGAATCGGAAAACTTTCCCTCAAGAACCGAGCTCTTACCATGACCGAGTCCATGACAATGAAGTTACCGTGAACTTTCGTTATAACGAGAAGCGTGACAACGAGCTTCTCCATACAACGAACAATTTCGGCTACCCTACAATGAGAACTAAAGTTAGACGACTCTCGCTGTAAGGAGTTTCCAACACAACGAACAGATTTCGTCGGTCCCGCGACATTTCTGCAGTTGGACTCATGATATCCCGTTCCGACAATGTTCTGATAAAGTTTTCTCCGATTTTATCGTTCGCGGGCACAACGTAATTTGTTAATATCATGTACAAAGCTCCACAGGATGGCGCGAGGGAACGATTGAATCTGACTCACATTCTGCCTTTGATAAATCCTCCCTACGAACTGATAACTCATCTTGTTGGGCACGCTCAGCACGCATCGGCACCGAGCTTGGCCGAGCTTTTGCGGAGTTTTGGAATTTTGAAGTTGACCTTCGCTGGCAGCAAGCTGCACAACCGGGCTGAGCGGTATAAACTTCATATTCGCGGATTAGGGTCAGCTCCTGAAG
Organism: Neoseiulus cucumeris; assembly: GCA_021527715.1. Taxonomy (NCBI): domain Eukaryota; kingdom Metazoa; phylum Arthropoda; class Arachnida; order Mesostigmata; family Phytoseiidae; genus Neoseiulus; species Neoseiulus cucumeris. The sequence goes on along the minus strand of JAJSRV010000037.1, from coordinate 1,187,449 downwards.
TTTGCCGGCCCAGTTCAGTGACGAGTTTTAAACAACACAGAGAATATTCTTGGACGGAGAAACCTGATTCTGATTTGGAGGTTACGGTGACGGTGCCGCGGCACCAGATCGGCGTCATTACGGTCGGAAATTCTGAAGAAGAACCCGTGTTGACAATCAGTGGTCTGTCTCCGCCACGAATGAAATAATGACCGATGAAGGAAAGCGGCACACGAAGAAGAATTTCATTTCTTCTCTTATTTCTAACCGTGACTACTCGAACTCGGTCGACTGCTAAGACCACAGAATATCGAATTCGAGAGCACTCGGGGGGACGAGCAACGCGCAGAAAGAGAATCGGATTTCTTTGTTCAAGTCATCACTCGGTTGCTGAGGAACGAAACGAACTTTACCGAGGGAAATTCTCTCGAGTTCCATGAGGCCCTAATAACGCGAACAGTCATGGAAACATTTCGACATAATCGTCAGGCGATCGGAGTGAGGATAATGTCGGAACGAACCAGCGACAGTCCGAAAGAGAGAGAGGAAGAGCTCGCGGAATGATTATTTCCAGACGGGAAAAACGAGCAGCGAACGAAATGGATCCAATCCCGCACATCTCCACGACGCTGCTTCCGTGATTGGAAGAGATTTCATTCTCGTCTCCTTCTTCGTCCTTGCTATCGTTGTTTTCCAGCGAAACGCGACCTGGAAAATGTTAGAAGTCAACAAAATCTCGGCACATGGCGTAATCTGCGAATTAGATTCAGTGTCCCGCGGCAACACCGTTCTTCCGACCGCGAATTCGCCAAACTCAAGAAACTCCGACGACTATCGTCCGTTTGGGGGTTTCTCAAGATACCTACTGTGTATTCTTGGCTTTGCTCACGTCATCTGCGACGTTGTCAATTACACCTGGCTCTGGGCAGCTCCTAATTCACATGGTCATCAACGCATTTTTATAGCTCAGAGAGATTTATTGTGAGATGGGTGGGACGCGAAAAAAACTACGCTTATGTATCATGCGGTGGGTGACACCGAATATACTCAGCGGCCGTCGCGGTCATTCACATTTCTTGTTTCTTACTCCTCAGCGTTCTTTCCTGCTTCAGGGAAACTGAGTTTATCAGCGAAAATCTCGTTCCATTCACTTATCGTTTGTTTTGCGCGAGAACAAAACTGAACAGAACACGGCAGATGAAAGCGACCACGCTTATTGATCAACGCCATGAGGAATTTTCGCTTCCTTCCTCAGCGCTTTGGTTCGATGTTTCTGAAGCTTGGCGTGCCGGTCGCCCTGTCCATCTTTTTTGTCTCAAAATCATGGGTCATCCATTCTGAGGAATAGTTCTTCCGCTGGCTCCTTTCTCTTTGCATAAAAGGCAGCTCGACATTCTGGACCGCCGGCTCAGCACGAAGCGGAAACTTGCTACTTTTCATAAAGTTCCATCATTCCACGTCGAGATTCATCCGTAACTTTTATTCACAAAGGCTCCCTCTATTGAACTCTGCGTCCCGTGTTCGGCTGCTGTCGATTCCGAGTTCCTCGAAGGAAAATTTCATTCGATTCCTCTTAAAACAGGTACGAAGTCAATCATTGACCTTTTTTGTTCGACTACAGTTCGTATAGCTTGCATTGAATCAGACACTCGGAAGAGGTAAACATTGTTTCCTCTGTAGCGAACTCGAAAAATTTCCATTTCCTTTGACGCGGCCGTCGTCGAAGTCAGCGCGCCATTTTCCGGATTCGTATGATGAAACTCGTTCGACGGCGTGCCGCATCATTTGCATTCCGATTCTTCTGTACACTTCTTCGCGTAGGTGCCGTAGAAAGTTGGAATAAAAGTGGAACGCCGTGCGGAGCGAAGGCTACCGCTGCTCAAACTTCGGGAATTCAGTTTGAACGAGCTTCAAAACATGTGACATCGCCATCGAGAGCGAGCCGCGAGTCCGCTTTCGGATCAATAAAACGTTGTTCTCCAACAAAACACTGCTCCGCCCTTTGTGTTCCTTTCAGAGACGTCCACAAACAACATTAGAGTACCGGCTTTTCTCAGAAAACTCGGATGTTTCCTCCCGTTATTGTTGTCTTCAGTTTTTTTCTTCTCCTCCTCTTTCGAACGGTAATCCAACCCTACATTCTGAGTGGTTCATTCAATTTTGATCGCTTCGGAAACCCGAAATCCCCGGCATCACAAAGCATTTCGTTGGTGAAGCCCCGTTCTCTTTTCACGCGGCTTTCGTAAGGGGTTCGAACTCCAGACCAAAACCGCCGAGAAGAAATGATGATGGAGACTTTAGTCTCTCGAAGGCTAGGGCCGGAGCTCCCGGTCCCCCTCCTCGAGTCTTGAGCTCCTCGATCAAACGATGTCATGGTTCCTGTGCACGTTCTTGACTTCGAGGCCTCCAGTGTTCAGGGAACAGAACCCCGATTTCATGAACGACAAAATGTGGACAAAGGGAGGGGAAAATCCCGATACGTGAACGGCTCTTTTGGTCGTTTCGTCGTCGCGACGTAACAAACACGTGAGTTCGATACGAGATACAAATGAGTTATTCAGTGCGGAACAAAGAAAATCATACTTTGACAAAGCATTCAAGGTAATCGTTGGCTTTGTCGACATTCTGTCCTGACCGACGCGTGCTTTTGACACGGAACAATGCACGAAACTGACCGGCTGTCCTCGTTCGAGTAAACCTGTCCAAGGATAATAAGGGGCTCAGATGGAAATCATTCGGAACCACTACCGACCAACAGCCTGAATTGTCTGAACGGGAACTGAGTAGGCAGACGACCCAGACGAGGCTATAGCCCAAAGAGAGGCTATTGGAGGACAACACCGAAAGGCTGAACGCAGACACGTGCGTTTTCTGTCAACTTTTGGAAATGGGGGATCTATTGTAAACTTCCTGCCTTCACTTTCACAGACAATGGCCCTATCGAGGCCGAGATGAATTTATTTTCTATCTCCGATACGGCGGTCTGCAGCACTCTACCAGGACCTCGGAATCCCTCATATACGGGAACGCGGGACAGCCGGGGACGTGTGAACGTTGGAGGAGGTAGTTTGCCGATCGAAGCACGCACAGCCGATCGCGGAGGAATCGGAATGCAATTGTTTGTGTTCGCGCGAAAATGAACGCAGCTGACTCCACAGATAGCCAAACAGAGGAGCCATCGTCAGACAGTTCGGGAGAAGAGATGCAGCCGAGCGAGCCGCCGCCGAACGAATATGTACAGCCTGCTTTGGCGGCGGTTCATTTGTACATTCATTTGTTTAGTCTTGTTTCATTATGTCATCCATTCGTCCGAACGTCTCTCGAATCAGTTCTTCACGAGAGCAAGAACCCTTCTGGCTCTTCAGTCTTCGAACCTCTTCTTGTTTCTCTCTCTCTCTCTCTCTCTCTCTCTCTCTCTCTCTCTGTCTTTCTTTCCCGCAGATGCTTGGAGCATGTTTCAATCAGCACCTGGCGTGACTGTTTCGCGTTAAGATTTTCCAACAAACTCGGTTTGTTTTCTTTGTTCCGATGAGAAATTGAAGTACGTCCTCGGCGCTATTTATATCACACACAAGGCTTGCTCATTGTTTCCAAATTCCTGAACAACATTCTTGCCGTTTCCCTAGCACCTGTAGCTAGGTACGAAACAATCCGTAGTGAGTCACGCTGACTGCGGGAACACACGGAATCCATCCCTCGTCCGTTCAATCACCTATCTTCAGTTTTCATTGCTCTGAGAAGCCATGCCGAGAACGATTAGGCCACGAGATTCGATCCAAAAGGAAAGACCTAGATACGTGTTCCAAGAGATTCGCTGAAAGTTGTTCAAAACGCGTGCATCAAACACTAAACGTTCGAAGTGGATGGGCTCGTTTTCCAGAACGGTTCCGATTGCAGAAATTCGGCTTGAATTCCTATTTTCGTGATACCACCGAAACATTCGGAATGACCGCTTGCTCGAAAAGTCCATCGTTTCGGAACGAAACAAACAAAGCGAGATGCTTTCAACGCTGTTCCCATCATGCCACCGATCGCATTCCGCAAACGAGTTTCGGGATTGAGTTTCCAGCGGATCGTTCTGAGAGAGGTTCGCTTCTCCGCTCTACGAGGAGGCTTTCCAAGAGATATCATCCAGTCGGGATATCGAAAGTTCTTTCCACCACAGCTGGGGCTTAACCTTCCGACTCTGCTCCATGAGAAGCTTTAGTGCGAGATTCCTGGATGTTTCGCCAGCAGCAGCTGGGTTTCTCAGCTTAATATGGCGCTTTTATGGTGTTGCCGTATGCATTCGTTCTGCGACAGGCTGCTTGTACTTCCAGGGCGGTTTCGTTTCTCGATGCTTAGTTTCCTTCATTCTCTCTGCTGTTATCTTCGGCCGCTGGCACTACTTCTTCTCCTCTTCCTGGCCAGGCTGACCAAATCTCATTATCCGGCTCGAGTTGCCTTGAGCGGGCAGCCAAGCAGCCGGTGGCCTACAGTAATTGCGTTACACAAAACAAGCCGTCGTCATGTGCTGCTGCCAGAAGAGCTAGAGCGATCGTAAATTGAATACGCAAACAGGAATCTGTGCTCTTTGAGCAACATGGACTTAGCTGGGGCCATCCAGAGGGACGGATGTCACCGCATCGCGGGCTCACCTGGACTTACCAGGTAAGCTCTCTCTACCTCGCTCTCTGATCCGCGGTTTTTCCGTCTTTCGCTGAGGCACGCAAGACAAACTCGACTGGAAACAAAGTTCTAGTGCAGAGTGCAGACATCGTAAGTTCTCCGAGTGACCGCTTCGCGTTCTTCCCACGTGAACAGCTTCCTTTCGAGAGGAACTCGAGGCCTTCGGTTTCTGCCAACGAAACGCCCGATGACACCGTTTACCGTCGGTCGTCAATTCGGAACAACCGCCCGATTGAGCTCAAGTGCGGAGAATAGAAGAGGCAGCGAGGAACAGAACAAGAAAGCGTAACGTGAAAGATTCACTAGTTGACGTCGATCCTATTCATCGACTGACACCGTTTGTCTAATTCCAGGCTCGATTGTCGCGCCGAGATTAGGAAGAGCACCTGTTGTTACTGCTGTGAAGAAAGCCGTTCGTGCTGTCAATGTCAGGACGTAGCTCCGGCGACCTTCCGACCGCGGTTCAATTAGAAGACGTTGCCGAGTTCATTTCTCGAGTGAGATGACATCTCCCTGGAGGGCTCGAAGACTTTCTCGCTTAACTTTCTGAGTTTCTGGTTCTGTCAGAAGTCTCACCAAGACGAAGAGGTCACGGCGTCGAAAGCGGTGCAGAGCTGCGGAAGGATACACCCTGCGGGCAGCATGGCGAAACAGCGCCATGGAAAACGGAAGACAAAAGACGCACAACATTCCCAACGACGACCGCGGAGAGTCGACAAGCCGGAACAAACGCCTTCGTCCGACAAACACTGGAAGACGTTCGTGTCACTACGGTCTCCGAATAACAATCAGAGATCGTCTGCGTCCACTGAGCTGGAATCAACATTTTTTTATTTTTTTCTTCTCGACTGAGCCAAGTTTCCGCAAACTCAAACTCTGTCGTTCGGTTTTCCCTTCACGGCCTCGCTTAGAAATTCATTCCTCGCAACGTCGCCGTCGTCAGTATCTCAATTCCTACCTGGAGAACACGTTTCCTTCGATGCCCTGGTCGATGGGCCCGACTTCCGGAGCTCGTTTCCCGAGGTTCAGTTCGAGGGACGCTGCCCAGGTCCTTTTCAGTCGATCGGGAACATCGACATTCACGCGCTCGTTCTCCTTCCCGGCGACATGGAAGGAACTCTCGATAGCGGGAACGACTCACATTCAAGAGAGCAAAACACATATTTTCCAATCGGAGATATGGTGACGTGCAAAGAAATTAGGACTTAGTATTTTTCTTCGCTGCGTCTCTTCGCTTCTTTCCGGAGCTCTGTTCCGTTGGAGATAACCGATCTCCACAGAAAAGGACCACGACGAAGGAGAAGAAAGAATAAAAAGGAGGAAGGAAGGATAATAAATGGCAATGACGCGGTCGCCCGCGAAAATTTAGCGAGTTTTTTTCCCTCTCGTTTTCGTTGTCTCATCCCTCACTTTTACTCCTTCTCATGCAAGCGAAGGCGTAAGGGAGTGAGAGAGAGGAATAAGGCGCCCTCCTCCCAGATCTCTGTATCTCTTGTTTTCGTGCCAAGTTCTCCGAACGAACCGGAGAAATCCAAGTTCCTCTCGATCGATGAAAGTCCCTTCTAGGAATCGAGGGAAACACGCCCGTTCCGTAATTGCTATCGTTGGAAACTGGAAATGACTACGAAGGGCGTTGCCAGCTAACAAGTTCGGCGTAAGACGACGACCGATCGACGACTCTAAGGAACGTTTCCAGTAACGTTTGTCCTCGTTCTGCGAAATGGGCTCGTGACATCATCTTGCGTTTGCTTTCGAATGTGAGTTTGCGCGTGCGGGCCCCGACGAGTTCTTATCTCGCAGACCACAGGCCGGGCGTGTTTTACACGGCGCTCCTCACACAAAGAACGACATCGTTCAATGAAGTGAACGCATAGCCTTATCGTTCTTTTCTTGGGGTGTCTTTAGATGCCAGGAAAACTTTGCAGCAGAAGACTCGTTTCTCTCTCTTCCCCGTGGCCCTTGCTCTTTCTCAAATAAAAATCGCGAGTATTGCGACGACCTCAATGTGGCATCCCACTGAGCGAACCCTTCAGCGGTGTGATTCCGCAGACAGACCGAAAAACGGAATCACGCGGAGAGTTCTCGTTCAACCCCCAAAGTCCTTAGGCACCTCGGAGGACGCAGCATTCAGTCTGGCTGTGGATCAACACTTCAGATAGTGCGCGCGGTGTCAGAAAAGACGGATTGTCGCCGGTGCTCTGCTTTACGCTGTCTTTCCTTGGAAAAGCGTAGCGGGCAATCCTGTCAGCCCGTGAGTTGTATTCGAAGCACAGCGACGACCGTCTGGGAACGCACGCTTGATTCCCATAAGTGGTCGGTCGGTCGACCAACCTGTCTGCTCGCTCAGCCGGCATGGCATTCAGCCCTCTCTGGTCGTCGTCGTCGTCGTAGTCGCGGATTCTCTGCTTTTACGGCGGCTATCCTTTCATTAGAGAGATGGAACGAGGAAGTGCGAGGACGAGATCCGGGTGAAGGGGAGAATCAAAGCATCTATTATTATCGCATGTTCCCATTGCTTACGGCTTTTCCACGGTGTAATTTGGCTAGAGATTCATTGCGTTCTTTCGCCTCTTAGCGCATACTCACAGCTAACCGACTGCACTGGCCAGAGACAACGGGTCAGTTATTATTTGTACGGTTCGTTTCCGTGTTTGTGTCGTCTCGGCTCGGCCCGCGATGCCGACGCCCTAATCTCGCAAAACCATGAGGTGCGTTGTAGATCATCTAGCTTATCGCCAAGGGCAAGCGTTGCAGTTGCTCTTTCCAGGTGAGATAGCGAGCTCTCTCCGTCCGTTTGCAAATCATCACATCCAACCGAGAGGGCGGACGTAGTTCCGATCTTGACTGAGTGAGCGGAGAAACTTCCAGATGCTGGAAGTCGACGCAAAGAGCGATCTGCGCGATAAGTTCTCCATCCTCGGTTCCATCGGACGTCATCAATTCCTCGAAAATCTCCCGGTGCAAACATCGCGAATCGCTGAGGTAGCCGAGCGAAGAGACCGTGTTTTTTCGATGAACACTCCCAGGCCGAGTCGTGCGACTCGTTAGTCTACTCAAAGCTACGGGGCTCTGTCTCTTTCAAAAAAGATAAATCAAGCAGTTTTTACAAAGACGCTCGGATCGAGAGGCGGTTCCTCGGAGAGCCGGGGCCGTGTGAGTGTCGTCTTCAGATGTGGAGCGAACATGCATGCGTGCGTGCGTGCATACATGCATGCATGCAAGAAGGCAAAAGCAAGGGAACCGTCTTCTCCCTTATTTCCACAAGAAAGTCGTTCAGTACGCTTTGATGTCGGACCGCACTGTAGTCACTCGTCGTTGCGTCGTCCGACGCGCACATCATATCTGCATAGCGTGTGGGCGTACAGATGCTCTGGGCAGCTGTTATTTCAAGATCGTAACAGGCGATTCTAAGGCTTTCAGAAGCAGGACGAGATAATGCATTCTCTTTTTTGTTTCATTTTCGGGACAAAAATGATTCCGGCTCGTTCGTTGACATCAGAGAAAGTCTTCCCATTGAACTTCAGGACGAATCGACGTGGGCGAAGTTCAATCAAGTCCCGCTTGATGCACGTCCGCAAACTATTTCAGGTGTTCTATCATCTGAGATCGTTCCTTCCTTCCGTCCATCCGTCCCTCCAGAGGCCGCAAGTTTAGCACGAAGCCAGTCCTCATGCCCACGCGGTCTGTTCCGATGGGTTGGGCGAACAGCAAAGACGTCGAGAATTATTCGCCTGAAAATTCGTCGTCATTGTTTGAGCGAGCCCGAGCGAGTGCAGCCGAGCATGGGATTCGGCGTGTTCTGAAACAGGAATTTTTCTTTCCTCTTTCGGGCCTTGAGAGCTTCCTGTTGTTCGATTCAAAACGGCTCCGCTCGATCGACGTTTCGGATCGCAACAAGAGCGCCGACTCGGTGAAAACACGCTCGAAGAGGCGAAATCATAGAAAATTCAGGGAGAGTCCGTTTTGTCAAGGGCCTTATGAAACCCGACTCGAGTCGAAGTGAGAGTCGAGTTTTTGAACGAAAAGAGTTCGAGTAATGAAAGTTCGCTGTCGTCCAACTTCGATTAAGGCTCGAGTCTCGAACCCTTAACTTATGATGATGGAAATCGTACAAAAAAAATGACGCACAACAGCAAGCTTTCGGTGCTGAGTTGATTATGTGACTATTTGGCTGACGGAGACGGGGAGTCTTTCTTTGAAATCAAGCCCTTTGCTGCATCAAGCATCATTGCAGCGGCACAGCTTTACTCTATTGCCGTCATCTTGGAAACTGTGCAGAGAAAGAGTAGAATGCTCATGTGAATGAGCTCGCCACGCCACAGTTTCGCTTATTAGACTTTCACGCGCGCGTTCGTTGCACGCGTTGCCAAGTGAACGCGAATATTTCCCTTAGTGTCCCTCTCACTGAGCACTCAGGAGGAAACGAAGCTTTTCGAAACAACTCCCACACACACCGACGAGCTTGATGGGAGGCTTTGTCGACGTTACTTTTTCTCTTTTCGTTTTCTAATCAAAGAAAGCAAGTTTCGGACAAAATCCACGATGATCGGAGGAGCTGCATTCTTTGTCCCAAAGAGGTTCCGCTGCGAGTGAATCCATGATCGAGATGTCCGCGATTCGAGTGAAGCAATTCTATCGAGTACCGCGCCGCATGCTGACACAACTGCCCTCCACTAATTGCACCGCGAGAAAACACTTGTGATGTAGCCACGAACATCGAACTAGCCACGAGTGGCGGACCATCAACAAATATCCTGTACAGATGTTGGCTACGGCAAATATGATAGCGGTGTTGATCTGTATGATGGGAACAGTAGTGGTCCTATCTGCGGCCCGCCACCGTTTGGCACTCACAACACAAGAGATAATCACAAACACCGATCGATAGAGTAAACAATTCCGGGAGAGTACGCGGCGCGGCGCTACCGATCGTTGATAAGAACAAAAGCGATAGAATGGGAACGTTCTCCTTGAGACCTTGCTTCCCGTTTCAATGAGGACTCTGTGATTCAGATCGACCGTTGTTCGTGTTTCCAGACTCCCCATCGTCCAACTTGTTCCCCGATTCGAGAGCAGGCGGGGGAATTCTGTGGCTCGTCTTTGGGGCGATCTTCAGGGCATCCTTCTCCTGTTTCGTTCATTTACAAAATCTTCCACATTGGACCTCCAGTTCCGTTGCGTTCTGGATATTTTGTGCTCTTGAAACAACCCGCATCAGACGTGTATTCCGTGGTATGTTCGCATTCACGCCTGGATTGCAGGTTCTCGCGTTTGAAACTTTTCTGTATCTCGAGTTCACCTGGCATACTTTGATACATATCCGTGTGCTCTTTCTCCCCAGCGTGGAGATGAATCCATCTGAAAGACAGTGTGTTATATTTCTGAGAAGTGGGAATCTCTTCTGCAATGTGGCCCGTCGGCAGATGTCATCGTCGCGCACGCCAAAACCGATTCGGTCGCCGAGGTCTAGAGTATCTATGTTAGGTAATCCAGTTCGGCTAAGACCAAGATCATTTTCCTTCCATGTTTCAGTGGGATAGCATCCGGAGGACTGTCCTGTCGGTCGAGGAAGGAAGAGCGGAACTTTCAGAGAGCGCGACGAATTCAGAGGACATGGGAGTAAAAGCCCGCTGTTGTAGAGTTATGCAAGCTCAGAATTTCTTGGAGCAAGCGTTACATCACAGGACCGGAGCGAGACGGCCGCGGAGAGGAATCATTGAAATTTACCCGACTGATGCAAGAGGAAATTCGAACTCGATCCGACAGTCAGCAGCTTCGAGTCGTAGCTAAACTCTCCAAGTGAGATGTGTAATTTGAATTAATGGACGAAAAGACCGAGCGGAAGAAATGTAAGCACAGAACCATTTTTCAAAACACAAGCAGAAAAAGAGAGAGATCCGCGCGGTATCCATGAGCACTCGAGAAGAAGTTGAATTTATTCAATTTCACTCACGATGAAAAACAGTCGGACCTAGGGGAAGTAAGACCTGCTCTCAGCTCGGGCGGAAGGGGAAGTCTGCGAGAACCTTGAGCATTTGCCGAACATTCAGCGCAATCTGGAAAGGAATCTCGAGGCAAACGAGAAGTTTCCGGAAAGCTTAGCAACTTCCCGAAAACAAATAAAGGCGACGCCTCGAAAACGAGAAAACTACGAAGAAAGGAGAAAAAAAGAATACAAGGAGTAACAGCATATATATCGAGCACAGGGAGTGGGAACGCAAAGTGTATCGCTTACACGTTCGTAAGGATCTTCGACGCGGGATTCGACGAAACACTTGAATGGCTTTGCAATTCAAATTGTGTTGAAGCTCTCGCGACTGCCTCTACTGGTGGTAGTGACGATGGGAGTGTTAGAGACGGTGAAAGTGGTGGGAGGGCCACCGTGTGTCTCTGTCTCGTGCCGAACGTTTTATCTCTCCTCTCGCCGCTCCATGTTGATTCTCGCCAGTCAGCTGGCCAGTCAGCTGCTCATTCTTTTTTTCCGTGTCTTCTTCGTTCTCCTTGTCCTTCTGCTCTGTTTCCTCTTCCTCTTCTTCGTTTTCCTCGTTGACGCCTCTTGTCACGATGTTGTACCAGGGGACTAGCAGGAAAAACGGAGGAGCCGGAGCAGAGGGCCGTTGGAACATGCAACCAGAGAGGACAGTACGCGCGGGACCCGTCGACAAAAAACTCAGAGTCGAATTCATTTTCCGCTTGGGCGGAAGACAACTTCTGTCATTGAGAAAGCGGATCCAGACAGTCGACTGATCTATCGCTCGGGATCCGGATGGGCACGATTCGCTTTGTTGCTCACGCTGGTGCAATCGATACCGTATCGATTGTTGCAAACGTATACGAGCTGTGTTTGTCCATTACCGAGAAGTGCAATTCAATCGCAGTTGTCTGCTCACGGGACGGTGGGCTTCGTTCGAGTGCGAAATCGGTCGACGGAACGGCGATCGTCGGCTTCTATCACTTGGAAAGGTTTTCTTCAGATTCCTCTCCTACTTTTGCCGCCGCCGCCGCCTCGAGAGCTCGTTCTTTTTTCCCGAGAGGCTGTCAGTCCTGTCCAGCTCGTTCCAACATCCTCGGTTTAATTAGTGTCTAGTACGTGTTGGCGGCCGTGCTGATGTGCTGTGCTCCATGCCCGCCCTATTCCTCTCGATTCGCCTTATTCCTCTCTCTCTCTCTCCCAATCTACCAACCTTATTCCTCTCCGCTAACTTCCCATTTGCGCAGTTTCTGATCCTCGTCCTCTTATTCCTTTTTGATTCTCGATGTCCAGACTCTATCTCCTGACCCTCATCCAATCCCATTTTACTTTCGTCCGCTCCGTCCTCTCTTTTGGCGACATTGAGGCTCAAGCTCCGCGCCCGTCCTGCTCTTCCTTCATTTGTAGCCAATTTCGATCAGTCAATTTTACTCAAACCGTCCCCCCCCCCTCCCCGTCTAGTTCAGATGTCACGTGACATCAACGCAACAAGAGCTGAGTTTTCCAGTTCCGCTGTGTTGACGAGAATCGACTCGAGACCCGCTGAAACTGTGTCGTAAAAGACATCGTTTCTGTTGAGGACGGTGCGAAGTTGGCATTTTATGAGAGAGCGAGGCAAAACATTCAATTTGGCGTCCGGGGAACCCACTCCGCCGCAGAAGCAGAATGTCGACCAACAATTTCCGTCCGGGCCACAAAACCATTAAAAGCCCGAGCGTCCCGAACCAATAAGCGAGTGCAAGCAGTGGATGGCGTTGCTTGGAGCCACTGAGGCCGCGGCATAAAATCAGCTTGTGATGAATGCTCGATGTCGCCAAATATTCCTCAGGTTGCCCATAGCAAGCGGCCTGATTGAGACAGCAACTCCAACATCGACGACAGAATACCCGAATAATTCAAGGTTGCCGGTGTGTCCACGCCGCCGTCCGGTCGCTTTCGTCGAGATCCTTCGTACGAACGGACGGGCGAAGGTAGCGAACGCCGAGCGGTTCCTCGAAGTTTCATCCTGACGGTGATGAACGAGTCGCATCAGAAGATCCTTCATTTAATCAACACGTTTTCTCGGCCGCGTTCGCTTTCCCGTGCTTGGCTCCTCTGATTTCCCAGATTCTCTTTCTTTTCACGCCCCTTCGTCCCTCTCGCCACACTCTGTCATCGCGTCGATGGGGGCGACTTCAGCAGAGGTGGGAAAGGAAAAGAGTGAGCGACCAACGATCGGCTGCGTCAAACCGCTAACGCTGAGTGGTCTTGAGCTCTGTGTCGGACCGGAGTGTGGCGGAACTGTGTTCGGGTCGTAATGCTTGACGACAACGCAAATCGACGAAGGGGTAGAGGCCAGTGCCAAGTTCTCGAAGAGGATCCTTAAATGTGCGATAGGTGACCGGGAAAAGTCGATTCCCATTCCAACCAGACGAAATGTGTCTCTTTCACTATTGCACCGGATTTCTCATTCTTCGAAATCGAATGAATCTCAATTGAGATTTGAGAGAAAACGCGACGTGTTCGAATTTTGTCAAGAAGTGATTGAAGCTAAAGAGTAAAGATCGTTGGAAAAAAGAAGCCCCGAAGCGCTTCATTGAAAATAGGGGGGCTTCAAGCATCATTGAGATTCAATGATTTCAGAACAACTCGAGAGTTCGGGGCCTCAGCTCCGTCCGCCGAGCGAAGCGAGGTCAGAAAAATTAAACGAAAGTAGATCGATTAGTCCAGCCCTATAACCAGGGAGAATACACAGGAGCCTCATCGGTTTGAGATCTTTTTAGGACGTTGTGATTGTTGACTTGATTGAATTCCAAACTTTTGGCCTGTACTTTACGAAGAAAAGTTTGCATCATCCAATTCTTGGGGTGGATCGAAACTGGCGAAGAGACGTCATCAGGAGGTGAGTGAATGGAGTTCGCGAGATCCGTTTCGAGTCCGAGACCGCGTCTCCCCATCTCGCGCAATGATTCTTCGCCATTCGCAGTGATATTCGTGTTTGGATCGGTTTCATGGTTCGGCAAACAAGTGTGAGACGAGTTCGTAACGGATGAGTTCGGCTCTAATAACTCTCTCCGATGAGAATCCGCTGCTGAAAACGGGAGGCCGCGGTGTGGGTCAGAATAGACACAGCGGGACAGGGTCGTCATCGGTCGGTGTCGAGTACAAGCTTCGGTGATGAATCGTGGTCAGCGTGAACGCGTTACGTGATCGGCTGACGTGTTCCAACGTAGCTTGGCGGTTGCGGCGGCGTTCCTCACGTATGTAACGCTGGGGGCCATCATTTTTCAACCATCTAATGGTCTGTGACTGGTGGAAAGATATGCATGCAGCAGTAGCGTTATTCTGGTAGTCCGAAGTCGGCGGCCGAGATCAGGACAGCCTTCATTACCGAGATCTTTGGCGTCCGATCGTTTTTCATTGTGCTTCCTGAGTCCGCATCCGTTCTGATTGTCGTTCCAGTCGGATCCTTAGGGTAAATCCTGATATCCTGCCGAGGGCTCATCCTTGAACGATGGATCGCGCGTTGATTTCGTTTCTTCTTCAACTGCAAGATCTTTACTCTGGCGAGTTTTCCCGAAGAAAACAAACAATGTCCGGATTCAATCGAGTGAAGATCATTCGCTACATTAGCTTCGATTCGGCGTCAAGCCCGGCGAAGGTCATTCGTGACAGTTCACACTTTGTTCGCCAAACTGCGTTACATCCACCATTAGTGAGCGTGACTTCCACGAGGAGCACCCTCGCCACGCTCGCAACACAAACGTAGGACAAAGATGGGAGCACGCAGCACCGGCTGCTCGAATAAGAAAACTTCTCTCTCTCTCCTTCGAATCAACTTCTACTGAAGCTAAGCGCTGACATCGGACGACTCTCCATTCGGAATGTAATCAAGACGCATTGAATAATTAAAATGTTTGACAGCAGCTGTACGGGGCCGTCGCGTCGTCGTCGGGATTTGTTTCGAAATTCACGAAGAGACGGACAAGACTCGAACGACGAGCAGAACCCGCTGGCAACGACGAACGGACAGAATGCTCGGCTCTGGCAACAACAAAGGTCCTGCAAGCATCTTTGTTCGTTTGCTTCGAGCAACCCTTGAGACCTCCGAGTGGGAAGTTCGCGTCCTCCCGCACTGCGAAAGCAACTGATGTCTGCGCTGCCTCATTACGATTCGCTCTCCTTTATCTTCTCCTTCCGCCTCCTGCATCAATAATTGTTTCTGCGTCGAAGCCTCCTTATTCCACTTGAATTCTTGATTGAGTCGAGTATTGGTTAGCCGTTTAGTGTCACGTCCGAGGAGTGGCCTCACTTCCAGGATGGCGAAACTTCCAGATCGACGGAAAAAATTGAGCGAAATGTTCCAACTCGTCTCTGTACCCTTTTTCCTCCGCTCGGACACTCCATTCCCGTAGTTTACCCCCGGCTTGGCAGCGTGGACAACGAGCTCCCCGCTTTTTTACGCTCCATTGTCAACAGTGGGACTCCATTCGCGGACTCGAGTAGGAAATCCTCTCGATTTCCTTGCGGATCCTGATGCAATTATAATCCGTCGTAAAGTTGGGCGAAAAGGATTTTAAATAAAAGGAGAATCTGCGACGTCGCTACTCCGAGAAATGGCTCTGCTGTAAGGCTCAAAAGTCCGGATATGATTACTGCTGCTGCCGCTGCTACTGTCGCCGCCGCCCCGGCCACCGCCGTTCTTGCGTCGCCCTACTTGATGTCATCTCGAGACGAGGAGTTAAGCCTCTCCTCAGTTCCTTCCGGTCGTGTGTCTTCTCTGAGTAAGGAGTTTGACGTCTTCTACAAGTTCATCATGTGATGGATGTTTGGCATGATACAGTCTTGAGACACGCGGCGGAATTTCCAAGCTTCATTAGGACCGTGTAGATCCGTCGAGTGAGCGCCGCGGTCTGATCGGAGCAAATCGACAATCTGGCGGAAAGCCTGGACATCGGTCGCGCAGTTCCTCGAGAGAGAGAGAGGCAGCTCGGAACACAGAAGGTCTTTCGTCACACTTTAGCCGGCGAGACATCCATCGATGAAATGGAACTCAGTAAACTTATTCATCGAGGAAGCGAGCTCCGAAATAATCGTGGTTGATTTGATATCGATCCGAAGTCGATCGAAGTGTCTTCGACTCCGAAGCTCGACCGGACAGCTGGAAATTGTTGAGTGGCCTTTATGACGCGAGCTATAATTCCAGCAATGCATCGAGCCAAATGGAACGAAAAAAAAAACTATTATTGGTTGTCAATATCTAATCGTAAACACATTATTTCCGAGATAAGTGTATGGCACCATCGGCTACAATAAATTATACCAACCAGTTGCTTTATTAGGACTAGAAGCCTAAGATGTATCGATCGACGACAGAGGCTCAATCTTCGGGTAGAAGCAAAAATCCGATATTGGTATGGATGCATGCTCGAATCAAGAAACATTTCATTGCCTCCGCTGTGGTCATCACAGATGTCTCTCAGCCAGTTAGCTCTTGGTTCCGACAGTTTATTGCGGTATTCAGACACTCGGACCCGCGGACATCCGTGAGCAAGGAGAGACCCCGCACACTTTAGCTTCATCCAACATGATATGCTAGTTTCACGTTGCATGATCCTGACGAGACTTTTCTGATGTTTGGATCAAACAACAGCACTTCGTGAAAAACATAACTTCAGGTTCTTTCCTTTCTTCCTCGTGAAAACAATGGCGTATTCTTCAAATTTGGTCGGCGCCTTCTTATTCTGCTGAGTCTTAGCGCGAAATTAAGAGTTTGTGCAAATGAGCTCGAGCTGGTCAGAGCGTGGACACTCCGTCGGAGTCTAGAGGAACTCGGACGAAGTAAGCCGCTTATAAAAACAGGAGATAAGATCGGGATTGTTTGAGATGGAAGATCGATGATGCTGTCGTTTGCCCGCGGAAAACTGCGCGAGAACATGAACAACGCTCTGAGAGAGACGTTGCATTATTGTAATGAGTCGTCGTCTCTCCTCGTACGTTTTGTCCGTGCGTAATGTTCTGTAAGTTTTCTCGTCAATTGCGAGAGTAGCCAACGAGACCAATTGGAAGGTCACGTCAGTTGAAATGAACTCGATTTGATTTCGCAGCACGGACAGACCTGGGTTGAGGACGATCTCTGGATATCTCGTGGTCGGCATTGGAGCATTCAGTCAATAGCAGGATTCATCAATCTGCTGCGACTCAATTAAACAGTTAATTGACGGCGAAACTGACTTAATTAGAGGTATCAGGATGTGATCCGGCCATAACATCAGGGTCTGTTATTTTGAGCGGTATCACAAGTTCACTTAGGCTTTGATACATTGGAATCCAACTCGATTCCACGGAAGCAAAACATTTTATTGAGTCGCAATCTACCGAGACGCGGACATGCTTTGCATGTAGGGCTTTGACAAGATAGTTCAAACCGATGGATTTCTCATTCGTGACTTTGTTTCTACGTGAGAATTCGGTGTCAATCAAGGATCTCAATACCCGGAATACAGATGACCCCGATTTCCGTCTTTGATTCAGAGAAATCATCGGTTTCGACATTTCGACAGAACTATAGAGTCGAAACGTCGCTTCTAAACAAATCGTTTGAGTCATCTCGATCCACTAAAAGCATCCGGGATTTGGATCGATAGATCTATCGAGATCCGGTACGGAGCAGCTCCGCACTATATCAGATCGGTGGCGGGCTCTGAAGCTGCTGTACTATCGACTGCGATCAAGTTCATTCACTTGTCGGTATTGGATGTTCTGTTTTGACTTGAACGCATCGCGAAGCTGCATGAGACCATTTCCTGATCGAGCTCCTCTGATTCCGCTTTCGGAAGTTTGTCAGATTTCGCCAGTTCAGGAACAATGACTGCGCCGAGGACAAACGAAACGCCCACATCATGGAGAACTGGGGGACTCCAAAGAATTGGATTTGCGGGAAACTACCGGGACTTTTGAGCAGCATCTTTGAATAATTATCACTTATTCGATTTTGGTCTCCGAAAGCGCTCACTCACGTGTGAACGATGCTCGTAGCTCAACAGAGACATCGCGCTTCACTCACATGGTACGTGTCCGCCGCGCAATCATCTTTCAACAGGCCACGCATGTCGAACAAACTTCACACAAGAAGCGATATAAGAAATCGTGAGCAGCAAATCGAAGAACCACCTGGAAGAAGTCGCCGGCTTCCGACTGGAAAGAACGGAGTCCATCGATTCGTTTGCACTTAGTCGAAATCGCAACTTGATGCCAAAATTTTCTGAGCAAAGATCATTTCCACTCTTATTCGACAGAGATAGAGTATAGCAAGGATTCTCGGACTTCTCCTCGGATGCCGATTTCACTACGATGTTGGTTCTTCGAACTTGAGCGGAATTCTCTCTTAATTATGGATCATGCTTGGAAATGGGAAGAAAAAACCGAGAACGGAGTTCGGTACACAAATGCTGCGAGGGTGAATTCTCGAAGAAAATATTGCGAAGCCGATTCAGGTAGGAAGAGAATATTCTCCCTTAAAAAATGGATTTGGAATCAGGAGTCGTCACACCTGACTTCTGCAGCAAATGAAGCGAACAGGATCAGTCTTCGCTTCTACGAAAAAGCGCTGTTGGAAGTCGCGGCGGCACCCTTTGAGATAGCATAGGACATCGAGTGAGATCCTGAGCTCAATTTTTCTCCTCCACGATTCGAATCCCTACTCGGATCTCCTCTGACCTCTCAGCCACGTTCGACTCCGACCTCCGAAGGCGCTACTTTAATAATTGATCATGTTCGATTCGATTTCTATTTAACGCGCCGCCGGGCAGCAGCCAACCGAGCAAATTCGATAATTGAACTTATTGAATATTCCTCGATTTGATCGCCTTCTTGGATTTTTTTCATTAAACTTCAAAGCTCTGATTCGTCAGTCGAATTGAATCTCTTGGCCAAATCACAGCTAACACCGCGAGTTCGACTTCGGAGTCTAATAGGTTACTGTGGCTGTTGCCATGATTTATGATTGGAAAGAGGATGGCAGAGTGGTCCGACGCGGCTCGGGTTCGTAGGTTGGATGGCTTGCCCACCGTCAGGCACGACTCCGTCTTCCTAAGGCTAACAGAGATTCATCACTCATTCGCCGACCACGTTGTTTTTATCCTGGAATGTACCGAGTGTATAGACGAGGTGGACGAAAGACACCAGCGCGAAATGATTCATTCGAGAAGAACAGTTCAGGTCTGGCATCCGAGGTGAACTACGCATGTTTCCACATTCTTCCTGATATCTCGAACTATTTGACGTTCCTACAGGTTGACTTCACTCCTCGGATCAATGCCTGCGTCTCACTTGCAATGCTCAATTGGGGTGTGGATTGGAGATCAGGCGCTTTGGAATCATGAAATAAGGAGTTTCGCCTTCCAAATCCGAAAGCGTCCCCGCATAGAAGCAAGCTGGCGTGTATGATTGGATGAAATATGTACAACGCTAACCCAGCTCTTGCTCATACCTTCTAGTCCCGAAAGAGTACTATCGGCCTTGGCCGCTGGTGCCGGAGTGATATCATTGTGGTTGTTGGATCCTGCAATCCACAGTGGCCATCCGTCAAAGGATATTGCCACTTCCATGGTTGCATGTGCCCCAGCAACCTGGCAGAAAGGAAGACAGACGAAGAAGAGACCGGTCAGTCAGCCTACCAACTAAGTAGGCCTATGCCTTCTTCGAAAGAAAGGTTCCCTCCTCCCTTATGCTCCCGTCTACTTTGGACCACCTACCTGGTCGTATTACATACAAGACGACTCGTTCCATAGTTTTCCCGCTCGATAGGAGGATGATCCCCTGCGAGCCGGACGGATTAGAACTCTTCGGGGACTCGGTCCACAGTCTTTGGATGCCGTTTCACATTCGGGCGCAC
This sequence comes from Neoseiulus cucumeris, assembly GCA_021527715.1. NCBI lineage: Eukaryota > Metazoa > Arthropoda > Arachnida > Mesostigmata > Phytoseiidae > Neoseiulus > Neoseiulus cucumeris. The sequence continues at coordinate 1,167,956 of JAJSRV010000037.1, read as the reverse complement.
ACAGGCTGCCTGTCTCCGTGAGGACTTTCCGTAGTTGACGGAAACGCTCAAGATGTTGACAACTGACGTATCTATCTTGCGGGAAAAAGTCAGCGTCGAGATTCCCGTGAAAGAAACTCGTTGGAAAGAACATTTTTTCGCTGTCTTAGAGCCTTTCTCCAAACCGGGTCTGGCTAAGGGACGGACCGAGGACGGAGAACTGCCTCGGGCCTGGGGCGTGTTCGACTCACACCACTGACAAAGGACTCTTAGTGTTCCCGAATCTGGAATCCTTTGAACCACGCGACGTTCGCGACCGGAAACGACAGCCTCGGAAATTTCGAATTCTCTTCCTGCCCCACGTCGCCGGAATGACTCAGACAACTAATTCCGATTCAAAGATAGATTTGTCCTCAATTTCGAATTCTCGTCGGGTCTCCTTCGCAAACTCTCAAAATATGTCTAGATAGTCGAAAACAAGGAGCGCGTGTTCTGTTTCGTGTGGGAAACGAAAATAGCTCGAAGTTTACCGGAACGAATGTCTCAAGGACTTCCCTGCCTCTCTCGATATCCCTTCGGGACCGCGCCGACGTGGAATGGTCCTCTCAGCGAGCGAGTGAGAGTGTGTGTGCCGATAAGACTGATCACACCGATGAATCGATACAAGGAGGAACAACACTACTGTCATCTGTCACCAGAGACCTGTTATTCGAAGCATTCCGTTCCGTTTCTATGCTCTTCGGACGTCTTGGATTGTCTCGTTACTTCATTAGAATATTCTTTGAGCAAATGAGCAGCTTTGGACTCAGCCATCTGAACTCCCAGTGGGACGAGGTGCGCAGTCGAGAAAATAAGCTGCGCAAAGTTCTGTTCATGTCGTTTTGATACTCGGATTGAGAGGGAGGAAGAAAGAAACAAAAATATCGCGATCTCCGCTTCAGATTTGAAGAGGACTGGGAATAACTTCGGCAACTTCACCCGATACCTGATCTGGGACAAAGACCTCGAACGATCTTTCGCGTGATGGCAGAAGAGTCAGTTCGATATTTGCATGAAGTATCCATCAAGTGTTATATCATCCAACTCCGCCCCTGAAAGCCATACGCGATGACGGAGCCTCGGGGGAGTCGGATAGCTCCCGGGAGCAAGTAATGATCCCGTATCGCGGACAACAACTTTCAAAGCAAACAACTCTTAGAGAAATAAATAAACAGCGACGCCCGAGTGGCCGCCCGGTCGATCGAATCCAAATCGGAAGGCTTGTGGAAGAGTTCGAGAACGAATAACAATCGCTCGCGAAACAAACGTGTCCCCTGCGTGGAAACTAGAATCGACCGATTCCTAATTTCATTCTAACTCATCCGCTGCCGCCACATCGCAACGTTTCAACAGGAACAGTGAGAAAGCTTCTCGCTGAGTGAACGAGTCTCGCCGAGAACCGATGTTGCTTCGGTTTTCTGGCAAACCACCGAATTCATGATGTTGAAATCTAAATACGAAGTTCCTTCATTTCGAATGAAAATGTTGGCGTTGGAGGACCAGCAATGGCTGCTGGTGGGAGTGTCATTTCGGCGGATTTTCACCAGGGAGCCATCGTTCGTTGGCGCGCCGAAGGACCGACCAGTCGGTCGAGTGTGCTGCGCATACGTCCTCCGTTTCCCTTTTGGTCTTGGCGTTCGGTCGTTGTTTTAATGACTCCACTCCATTTTCCAGCTTCCAAACGTCGAGCTAGAGACGAACGCCTGGGAATCACGGAGGCCCATGAGGCGTCGCCACTCACAGCCCATCTTTCTGTTCCAGAGCTCACGACTAATGAGGAGACCGAAGCCAAGACTTTGCCCCAATAGGCCTTCACAAGATTAAGAGCGTCTCCCACCGGAATTTCCCTCAGGGAGAAATTTCCTCTTCCTTTGTTGGGAAATTCGCGCCGGCAGAATGATTTTCATAAATCCTATTTTAGGTGAGTTCCTTGGCGCGAGAACCCTTAAGCCCAAAACCAAACTCGAGTCGTTACGCCGAAGCGAGTGTAGTTTCGAAGGCTCCGTGCCGACCGTCGGTGTTCTAACCCCCTTTCTTTTCGTTCTTTCTCGTTGTCCCATGGACCATCTTCAAGGGCTGTCGTATCTATGTAAAGTGGCCGTTATTCATTCACGAGAGAATTTTTATCGCACGTTGATCCTCTCATCGCATTATGGAATGATTATTTCGTCATCGTGAACAATTCACGTCGTGCAGGAGCTGAACGCACGTGAACCCAAGCCGAGGACTTGGATCCATTCGAGTTTAGCTAACAGATCGGAACAGTTGAGTTGTCGTTCATGAGAGAAAGCCGCTTGCTCCGTGGACGCATGAACGCTGCGTTGAACGCACGCTACGACAGAGCAAGACGAGACACATCAGATGACCCAGCAAAGTGTACGTAGACGTTCCGCCCCATAAAATTTGCCAGACTTTAGTGACGCCGCTGCGCACAGCAGTCAACAGACGAGAGAACCGCAGAATAAAACTTCGTCCACCCAAATCGACGACGATTTTGTGATCGGGCGCCGAGACAGAATCTCCGACGAAAGAAAATCTCGTGAAGGCTGCGGCTTTGCAACCACGGGGAACGGGCATCGGCGGAGGAGTGGGCTTGATTCTCGAGGGCCACAAACCTCGTTGGGGCAGATAGGGTGTCCGTCAGAACCTTCACTTCACCTAGGCACCGTTGGTTGGAGTGGAACGACTAATCTTGTAACCAGAACTCGATGGCGGCGGTTCGAATCTCGATGGCCGCCGGGACGCACGCGATGCCACTTGTACAACATCGGCAAAACATGTCGGCGGGCGATGACGTCGCAGCATGTGTAGTGTGTATCGATGGACAGAAGTGAGTTCAACGGTGTCCTGTCTGTGACCAGCCCCAAAAAAACCTTGGTTTGCGTAGCAAGGGTGTCTGTAGATTTTTCTCCCACTGAAATGTAAAGGGTCACCTAAGAATGAGGACAAACCACAATAACTATATTCGTCGTTCGGGACCCGAGATCAATTCCGAAATGCCACACTTTTTTTGGTCCACGGACCCCCTTTGACCGATCAGTGCTTTTGGCGGACCCCCTGGGAGCCCCTAACGCCGGGAACTGACTCCAACTCAAACTGAATCGAGTTTGACGATGTCCGATGAAACTGTTGTTGTTCTCTGTTCCTGAATTCGTTTTCACTTCGATGGAAAATTTCGTCGAGCGGAGGGAATGGATTTTCCGATGACAGAAATGACAGGAATTTCGTAAATGCGGATTCCAAGTAGAGTTCCTGCTTTTCTGACCAAGGAAAAACCATCACGCTGTCTGTGCCAGATTCAGTCCGGTTCGAGCTTCTGGAACGAAATCGCAGGTACCGGTTTCCGGTTAGTAAATCGACTCTGGCGGTTGCTGACATTTGGTTCTACCGAGGGCATTGGGAATGCATCTGAGTGGTCGAGGCACGCGAAGTAAATGATCCATTATGATTATTTTCGGAGGAATGGGAAAAAAATCACTGTTCTCGTTCGCTGTACGACATTGGGCCGATCACCAAAGGAGGAAAGATTGAACGAGGAGAAGTCGCCAGAAGAATGACTGCAAGTAAGTGAGAGGCCGTACTAAAAGAAGCAGGGCGGCGTGGAAGAGAGTAGAAAGAAAAAACTAGGCAAAAAGCGAGTCTTGACGACCGTCGAGAACCAAGCAAGTAATATCGTTGATGGATGGCTGCCACAAACCACCAAGGACCACCACAACGACATCGTCCACAACCTTTCGAGCTCAGCCGTTCCTCCAAGCCATGTTGTTCGCTTTCTTTCTCTCTATCTCTCTTGCAGTTTGGAGTCAGCCATTCTTCCCGGGAGCCTTCGATGAAACCGAAATGTTTGCGCACGACGTTCAGCGCTCGGTGTTAAGGAGCTTCGTCCAGACAACGCAAAGTAATAGGTGCCGTGCCTAGAACTCTCTGGATCCCTTTTGATGTTCTTTCCCGCTCGTAACTTCTGTCTTAGGAGGTCTTCTGTTTCCTCTCGGGCTCTCAGTCGTTGCTTCGCGGAGTTGTCTGGAAGCAGAAAGGACAACTGATGATCAGTTTTGTTTTTCCGAGTCACGTCCTCCCTTGCATCTCCGGTCCGGACCGACCGACCGCCCCTCCGCCCGGACGGCGAAGTGATCGAACAACGACCTGGAAGAGACGAAATGGCCCCCGGAAAGAAAAACACGACGGATACTCGTAGAGGAAATGTTACACGAAAAATACGTGCTTTCGGAACTCTGCTTATTTTTCAATTTGGAAGCCGATTCTCTGGAAAACTTCCGCCGCTTTCGCACTATGTGGCCGCCGTCCACTCGGACCGGAATCATCCACATATATTCCGGAAAGAGAGTGAGTAGAGAACCCCGAGATGGAAACTCTGCGATTTCATTCATAAGCCAGATGACTGCTCTTGTGTCAAGATTTCCTCATTCCTCTAGGGCTTGGGCCTCAATTCTCTTTCTGGTTTCATAAGAAATACGATGGACTCTCTGGTTTACTTTTCCCTGGTAACGAAATTTCAAATTTTCCTGGTGCTTTCTGTCTCGTTGACTTAATTTCGTGGATCAGCAGACGGCGAGCTTTTTTCGCCAAGCGATTCGTTTCACCAAATCTTCCGTTATTCATCTTGAGGTCATTTGAGAGTCCGGTCGATTCCGTGGAGAAAGAGAATAGAAGATGAGAAGCGACCGAGGCTCGTCATTGCCAAGAAGCATGCCCCGACCTTTCAAGGTCATCCCGTCCACTCGAATGTCTATGAGAGCCAAATCTATTTACCTTTCTCTTCTATGGAGAGGAAAGAAATAACGACTGCTACGGCTGCTGCGGCGACATCTGCCATTGACAGAATGTCAAAAAAATCTCACAAGTCTCATGTCGCTTTTGGACTTTTAAATTGCCGACCTTCTTTCGCTTTGCTGTTCATTTGTTCGTTCTCTCTTTTTTCGCCGTCGAGATCTCGACCCGAAATTCCCGCAGTGTTTCCGCTGCGAAACGTTCCCAATGTAAATCAAAACCAGAACATCGCGATGTTCACATCTCAGGTTAGTTTTGTCAGCAATCTCATTGTTATTCCCGCTCGGCAGATTTCGTCGAGGCCTCGTGCTGGCGGCATTGAATTTGAATTTTTTGGAAAGTTCTTCGAGATGGTAGGATCTCGAGAATAATGATTCGAATTAGATTTCTTCGAAACCGGAATCAAGAAACTTCGTGAGAACTGACGGGGAAGCACATCGGCTCAAGTCGCAACCGGAAAGAATGAATCCAGAACTGAATTATTCGGTAGACGACGTTCTCTCGGGGCAAACTTCAGCCGAAGTTGAATAATTTCCGATTCCGAAATCAAAAACCCTGCGGGGATTTCTCTCGAGTCAGTTCCAACGAACCAGAATCAGCTCGGAACTCAGATCCTGCTCGAAGACTGTTTGTTCACTTCGCAGTTCGTGATTCTGGTGCGATTTCCGGAAGCATTAGGCGCAGGCCATGTGGATCTTTCCGCACGGTTTTGTAAACGAACAAGAAGTGCATACTCGGGCCATAACACACTTTGTACTACGTCTTGGAATCCACTTCCTGCTTCCATTGTGTGTTATCGAATTCGGCCTCGTGCTGCTGTGGTTGGATCTGTCGCGACAGCCTCACGTTGCCGAAGGGTGAAGAAGGGCCCGACTCGCTCTGCTACGCTCTGATTCACCTTTTTGCCGTTTATCGCGCTCAGCCCATGTTTGCGATTCGCAGAAAAGCTTGCGCACATGTCTCTTGAGTAAACGCAGACCGAGCGTCGACGGGAAACGTCTGGAAAAGCTAATGAAAGTCTCAGGTAGAACGAGGAAACCTTTTTTGCCGGCGGCACCCTTCGCCCGTCGTCTTCCCGAGGGTGATGTGGTTCTTTTTTTCAGAGGGAACTCTAGTTGTCCGTCATCATTCTCATAAACCTTGATCTCAGGGTCGAACACTGCCCGGAGCCAGCACGTTGGAATGGGTTCGAGGCCAATTGTGGAATGCGTGCAGGTGGCAGCTGGACAAAGATGCGCTCGACGGACAGACAAAACTTTCGGGGACGAACGTTGTGTGGATGACGTTTGTTCGCTTCAGATGTTCTGAGGCTACTCGCGGACCTAGACGATGCCATTTTCGCGAGGATGAGTAATCAATGCCGCTGTATTCATTCACTTGCAGATCCATTCACACATCCGGTTCAAGGCTCAAAGTTACCCTGGGACCCTGCGAGCGGGAGCACACATCTATTTGTATCTGCATCTCTACATATTTCATACGGAACGACGTTGCCTGCTTGATAACGATAATATATTCGCTTCGTCATTCGGTCCCTGCTCTCAGCAGATCTACTGTGCCATTGTGCCATTAGAGGCCTAACGTGGCCTTCCGTAGCGATGCTCGACGTGCTGATATACCCAACATGGCGTCTTTTGGTTCTGTGGCGAAAGAGTAACTCGAGGAAATGGCCAGGAAGAAAGGAAAATGCGACGCCGACCGCGAATAAAGTCCACAGGAGACCGTTGCCGACGCTGGAGTAGTAAGGCGCTTCCAGAACTTGAAAAAAGTACAGCTGACTCAGCCCCTGTGAGGAATAAGGGAACGGTCGCCGCCAAGGTTGAGCTGGAGGAAGAGAGGGAAAAAAATTCTGAGCGAGAGTTGAAAGAAAAGGCGGAACAAAGACGACGAAATCAGCTTCCGTCAATGGAATTCGGAGGATTCGACGGAGCGGAAAGTGCCGCAGTTTTTGGAAAACAGCGCTGGAGTGATGAGCTTATTGATAGATTACAGTGACGTGGAAGCGGCGCGGTATCAGGAGTTGCAGGAAGAGGAGGCTGGAGCGGAAGGAACGAACGAGAAGGTCATGGAAAATTGTCGTCTTTGTGTGTCCCAGTGAATTCCGCGCAGCAAAGACTTCAGACAAAACAGAGCGAGAACGCTAGTTGAATTTAACGAGGTTCGGAGCTGGAAACGAAGATTGTTCACACGATGACAGTTGCTGATCACCGAAATTGGACACAAACAAAGTTATGGTAGGGTTCTATCAGCTTGTTGGGAAGGACAACTCCTGCGTGGAAGGAAACTCATTGGACGCTAAGAATGGCTTCCATGATGCACGGGGCTTCAGACGAGGACTGGGTTCTAGAGTCGGAGAAGAATCTCGTGGATGGTCCTCAGAAATGCGAGAGAAACGAGCTTCCTTGAATGTTCAGTAGGATGTGCAAACCCGCCCCCTCCCTCTCTTTCCTTCGCTCTCTCTGTCTCTGTCTTTCACTCTCTCTTTATTTCCCTCCCTCTCCCTTTCTCTCTCTCGCTCTCACCCGGTCTGACTGGAACTCGGGCTCTGTAGTTGATTCGTTCAAAGAATGGGCTGTAGTTGTACAATTTCGATAATGCGACGTCCAGAGCTATGCTTCGTCAGTTTAAGACATCGTTTGTCAAATTAGAACTGCGGTCATTAGAGGAGGGCTGTGGTCGTTAGGTTAACATCGGGACATCGCCAGTCACGCCTCGACGTCTCTGTACGCTGCGTCGTCTCGCCGTCTTGAACGTTGTGTGAATGCTGTAATTTAACGCCTTCAAGATGTTCCGACTTTCAACGATTATGTTCCGAGATATTTCTCCTCAGCCGTGAGATCTCGAACGAGCACTCTTCACTTACGCCACCTAGTATCTGATTTCTCGTGATGCCGCTACTTTATCACTCACCATCACTGTCGTTCTCACCGAAACATACTCGTTCTAATGAATCCAGACTCTCTATGCCCTCAAGTGGAGGAACTTCCGGCCGGGCTCAGCTCTCAATCCAGGAATCTCTGGACATTTCTCGTCCCCGAGCGTCGCCCCCCTCCCCAACAATATCAACCTAATGCCGTTCCTCATGTCCCTGGGGCGAAGTTCAGGCGCGACACTTCCTATCGATCTGGAAATCTTCCAAGAGTAGCGCTCGAAAAAAATATCCCTCAGCTTTCGAATCCAATTTCCTCTAGAAGAAAAACTTACAAAAGTTCCACGCAAGTCATGGCCGGATCATATATATCGTACGGTGAGATGTAGTTACGAGTTGCAGCGAAACCAGCGGGTGCCCAGTCTGAGTCCGTTGTAACGGGTCCCAGCCAACCCCTGCCCGGACGGGTCCCTAGGTATATATATTTACAACACCTTCCCGCTATGTCTCATCCCGACGCAGCGAGTTCGTTATAACGTGCTGAATAGTTGATTGTCCGAAATAGAGACGGTGGAAGAATGAGAGGGTTTGAGGGTCGGCACCGGGTTCGAGTATAACGGGCGTTCGTTATAACGGGATCCAATCTCATCTGAGTTTGCTGTAACGAGATTCGACGGTATATAGTCCAGGCTTTGAGGTCGGTCATTTCAGTTTTCGAGCGAAACTCGTTATCTTTGCCGCGTTTTGATTGAGAAGTTCACCTTTTTCTTTCTAGTTCAGATACTCATTCGGAAGTTCGTCTTTCGACCTGGCAGCGGTCTGAGCCCCTTCGTCAGTGTTGTTGACCAAATTATAGTTGATGGCCTAGTCACGGAAATCGGTTACAATGGCACAGATATTCGAACGAATCACAATCGCCTTTCAGCAAACCGGTTGCCGGGTCATCGCATGAACGTGGGCGAGTTCACATCGGGCCGGAATTCGGCCTTCGCTATGCGTGACCTCGGATATCAGTCAAAGCAAATACAGGACGTGGTTGGTGACCAGGGCGGGAACATAGACAATGTTAGTCGTGCATGCTACGAGACGTATGGGTCGGTTTGTTCCCCTTGTAAACGTTTGCGCATGCTTGGCAATAAACGGATCTTACCACAATGTCCCCTGCCCCGTTCGGGCCGGCCAGTTCGGTCCATTGCGGACCGCCGCGACGGGCTCCAGCGGACCCGCGCCCGCCTTCAGCTCGACTATCCCACTCCCAGATAATCAAATGCCACATGACAGAAAGATGTGTACGGGCCCTGCATGCAGGCGCGAACGCTATTGTGTTTATGTTCGGCGCAACCCACGTACCTTCTACATATTTGGTGCTTCGGGTGTTCCTTATGACGCGCCTTCACAGTCATACTCCCACTGCAATTCTCACAAATGCCGAGCTCGGAGAAGGCCAACGAGCCATTATTTCTCTTTTATGCATTGTGAGTGTCTCAATATTCAATCATGCAACAGTTTCACTGAATTCGCCTGAAGTCGATGTCGCGGACCCCAAAGGGTTCCGACGGTCCTGACGAGGCTTTCCGCGTCGAATGAAGCACCCAAACAAATTTAGTGGGAACTCCATCTCGCAGAGGATATTCGCGTTGCGTCTCAAATCCTTTTCTCTCGTCCTCTTCCTTTGCGTCATCCTTTTTTTTCTGGCTCCTTTCTCTCTCGCGCTTCGGAACACCTGGAGGATCAAGTTGTCTTCTGAGCGAAGTCGGTGATCTTCCCTTGAGACCCACAAAACCGGGGACGATGTTCGGATTTACCCCGAAAGCTCAAGGTTGTCAAGCGAGCGAATGAATGGCTTTTCAACTTAATGGTTCTGGAGATAACTTCCCTATAAGTCAGTTGCGCTTCTTGACACTCGTTACGAATCGAGTCGAAGTTGATCTTCCGACTGTTCCACCTGGGCGGCAAGAGTAATAAACCTTACAATCTCGTTGTGGATGTTGTTGCTGCCGTTTTCGCAGCCGCCGCCGCCGCCGCCGCCGACGACGACGACGGTATACCACGGCGATATTTGGCTCTAATGTCATGGTGGGCTCCGCTATTTTTGTCATGGCCAACGATAATGGCTATTCCATTCTGTCACGAAGCGGCCCCACCTTCGGAACGTCAAGGCTTCCGACGATGTCGTTTGTCACGGCTAAAGACATACCGGATATTTCTTCTGCTGAAGCGGCGGAAACAGAGGAGGACGCTGAAGGATGAAACGGCGACCTTTCGTCGACGATTTCCAAACGCCGCGCCGTCGTCACGCAGACCTTTCACCTCAGTTCCGACTCGTGCGGCAGTCCATCTTCGGCTCCGAGAACCGAATTCGGTCGAAGCTCCACAACCGATCATCTCAGCGTTCCGGTGTTCCTCCGACTGTCATGGAATGAAGTTGTTGCCAGAGGCCTTTAGTTCGAGCACGGGAATCGATTCGCGGAGTTCGTCGCTGCACGCAGCGAGATGGCGAAATTCCAACTAACGATTCGGATCTCGCAACCGAAACAAACAGCTGGGTACGCGGGAAGCCCGCGTTCGTTTTGCGTTGATGCGATTGCCTCCGAGTGCAAGCAAGCTTCTCGGTCAGCGGGCTTTCCACTGAGCCTTGGGGCAATCGGTTGAGTTTCCTTTGTGTGTGAACCCACTTTGTCTAGTTAACAAGCAACTGTCTGAGCCTCGTTGGCATGGTCAGCCAACGAAGTTTTAGGTCGAGCGGTCAGCGAACTCGTGGCTCCGTCCTCACCGCGTTTCGTTGTAACTTTGTTTTGCCGAATTCCGGAGCAACATCTCCTCTTCCGGTCCTCGGCACAAGATCCGATGAAGTCGATCCGGATCGACGTCTTTAGATGCAAGGCCGAATGTTTGACGATTCGATCCCCGGAAGCACAGCGATTCGTAGGCCTGGTTCTCGCTCGCTGATTCGGGGTAACGGCACGCTCGAAACGTCGTACGACTACTGTCATTATTCGCTAGGCGCCGCCGGCTGTCATTTCAGAACGAGGTCTCGATGCACCTTTCGAAACACTAGCCTTCCATAATGAACGTGAAGGCGGTACTCGTTGACGCCGGCCGCCGCCGGTGGGCGAGGCGTAGGAATAGGTCGAGGATAGAAACTAGGCCGGAGCGGTAAAAAGTTCCTGGTGTGCATTATGCATAAACGTTGACGAATTCACGCGCAAACACAAACAACTCATGAACGAATTACGGCCATGAGATCGTCTCGCTTCACGACTCATGCGAAAAAGCCCGAACCGATTCGGGAAAAGCCAACTCGAACGAGTAGATTGAAGTCGCGAAAAAAACCACCAGCTCGATGTGCACTCGACAACAACAAACCTTCTGGCCGCCTGTCGAATCGCCGCGACGCACTAACGACCGACTTGTGTAAGACGACGGCAATACGGCACGAAGTACATTATCCACCATGCAACAGACGGCGGCCACGTAGGCGGTGGTTGTGGTGGTGGAAAGGAGTAGTGACTTCCGTGTCCTGAGTGAGACCATTGTATTTCGCGGATAATTTATGTGTTTCGAAGTAGCGTTTGTTTGTTTGCCCGCTTGCTCGCTTCGGTTTATGGTCTACGTCCAGTTATGACCTTCTTTATGGCCAGGCCATGCACTAGACACGGCTGCGGCGCGGCGTCGATAGTTCCCCAAGAACAAAGCGGCCCTTCATCATAGATGGTGAGATCCAACGCGGATATGGGAGTGCTTTTTTATGCAACAGCCCAAACATTCCGTTTCGAGTTCATCTTCTCTTGGGATCGTGCCCTAGATCTCGAAGTTGAATCATACGAGTGCACCGAGGTCAGACGGACCTCTTCCACTTTCGAACATCAGAGGCTGGCAACAAGTTGCGCTTGTTTTTTTTCTTCGTACCCGAACATTGTTTCACTCCATATTTCGCGGTTCCTTTGTCGGAAATCCTTTTGGTTTCGTGTCGTACGCTGTGGAAGTATCGTGTGGGAAACTCTCGCTGACACGCGCGTGCATTCCTTGGAGCTCGAATCGAGGAAGTCGGCATCCGTTGAGCACGGACTCGGTTCATCATGAAACGTTGGATCTCTAGGGTCGTTGTCTTCGTTGGTCGTTCATTGCCGCCTAGTTAGGCATTCATGGCTTTGCGGCTTGCGTCTGGAAGCCGGCTGTAAGATTCGGTCAATCGACAATAGCGAAAGCGAGCCAGGGTTCGAACGGCGAGGGAAGATGTCTGTGTAAAATATTTACCACGTCCTCGATTAGCGCGATGAGAAATATCCATTACTCATATTCGGCCGGACAGAGCGAGCCAGAGCTCGAGGACGAAAGCAGACGGGGGAGGCGAGCGACCAGATTGAATGAATATCGAATTATATGCAGATCACAGAGAGTCCGATCATCACTCAAGCCACGGAAGGATTCTGCGATATCACTCAGGATGTTGATCCGAGGGACGAACTACGGCAATGAACTCTGGACTGATTCTCCTTGGCATGATGAGATGGCACGTCATCGATGCTCGTTATTGAGATCGAAAATTCCTGTTTAGTCCAGGTTTTCGTTATCTACGAGGATGACATGTGATTGCAGTTGGTTGGAAGACCCACAGAGCATTTGAAGCAGATCCAGCTTCTACCTCGTGATCGAAAATCATCCAAATCTTCCAACTGCAATAACATCTCTCCTCATTAGTGAATTCTGGATGTCATTCGTGAAGGTTTCGAGAGTTAGGAAGGAGGATACGCTCGTGTTCCCACATTCTGGACTGATTGTCGGAGAGCGCCGTCACACCTTGCTTCCTGGAGCGGATGCGAACTTTCGGATTTCGTAAACCTGTCGCCACTCAAATTCTCATTCCGAACTCTAACCGGCACGCGATGTACAGCTCTGAACTTCCAACCGACTGGTGGTGTGTGTTCGATGTCGGCAGTCGAGGACCAACTGCGGTCCAAGTCGGGATAACGATCCTGATGGATGACGTATGTACGTTCCAGGGGAACTACTTCCAGAGTTCGCAGTGGAGTTCAGAATTCGCCTAGCTCGATTGAATTTGAGGTGAAGCGCCGGGACTGAAATAGAGTGAAATCATTGAGGCATTAGGGTCGAGGGTCGAGCTTTTTCGTTGTGACTTTGCAATAATTTCCCTCTTCGATCTGTTCCCGAAACAGAGCGTTGCCGGCGCTCTATCGCTGGTTTATCAGAATCAATATCTTGTTTCAAATCATTGGGCGCGGGTTCGGAATATTCACAGACGGAAACGGTTCTCGAAGAAGGAAATTGATCGACACACGTGTTCTCGTTGCGAAATCCGAGTGAAGTTGAAGGAAAAACTGAAACAAGATTCTAGATTTGAGCGAGCGTTTTCGCTGTCGCTCCCACTCTCTCTTTCTCTGTTTGCGATGGTACCGGTTACAAAGTGCTCGCCCTCGGTCAACAGACGTCCCATGTGGCATCGCTGTTTCATCCTCCAGGTCGTATTTGTCTCGAAAAAGATATCCTTCCTGAAAACAGAGAACGCCCGCCTCTGCTCTAGACGAGCCCACCTTCAAGTGGAAAATCATGACGGAACGGTATCATGAGAGCGTGCCGGGAGTTTGAAATATCTCTTTTAAAGTTTCAACGGAGTGCCTGAAATTTCGGACGCGACCAGGCAGTAATTACGCAAGCCCTCGACGTAATAAACGATGAAACTCTCCATCAGGCCTAGCCCGGGCCGACTTTCGATCATTCAAAAACCTCTATTGCTATTATGTCCTAAACCACAAATGACGACGGAAACGACCCGCTCGAGCAAGCACACAGGATTTCGGCATCAAGCAGACATCACGGGACATCGGAGAAACACCAAAAGCCTCTTCCATCGACTTTCGCGGGTCTGATGGTCTCGGTCCGAGGTTCCCCTCGACATGTTCACCGCCTTCAAATCTTATTATTCTGCTTCTTTTCGAAGAGCTGCGGAGCTGAACTCACTTACGCCCTAAAGTCTGCGATAATTGAATTTTTCAACAAAGGCCGAACATCTCACGCTCACAGGGAAAGGGTCGTCTCTTCTCCGAGCACTTCAATCCGTTATTGTTGTGAACGATAGTTTGGCTAGATAGCCCTCATTTGTATGTTTGTCACGTTCCCCGTGACTCCGAGGAGCGCGTGACAACTCAAAGTGTTCGTGTCATTTTTATAGGCTTACAAAATTTCTCACTACGCCTACGTCGTCGTTTCTGTAGGGAGTCCTTAAGTGACGGGAGGCTCCTTCCTTCAACCGGTATATTGGGTCTTTTGTTCGTTTTGTCGAGCAGTCTCGGAGTTTGAATTCTGCGCGCGAAAACGTCTTCCGCAGAACGCGTTCTGAGACCGCCTCGATTTCGCTCTTCTCGTGGTGGTTCTCGCCGGTACGAAGTCGTTGCCCGGTTCGGATTTCCGCTGTTCACATTCACACTGTATTTTCCAGAGGTAAGAACTGAAATATTCAATCGGAAATTGCGTTTTATTTATGACAGCGAGTTTCGCGGGACGAAAAACGATTGGAGCAAAGTCCTTGAGGAGGGAGTGCGGTGTCAGGTGCCGTTCCTGGAGTCGAGTCTCTCGGGCGAGCTCCTCGGCAATGCGCTGACGGTGCGGAGTCTTCTGGGTGTATCGTATTCAGCTGAAATACATACGTTGACACGATGTTCGTCGTAGACGCTGTCGGCATAATTCATGCAATGTTCGCGTTCTCTGCTTGACTCGGTCCGACGACGAATCCCTGGACGCTACCTCGTGTCTTAGCCTCGATGACCTCGAGGAGCAGTGACAATATTAGAATACTCGGGTCTCGCTCCGCAGCGTCCGAACGACCCCAACTCCCCACGGGGGAGCTAAGTACGTTCCCACACGAGAAGGTCACCGGGCGATTGGGTTCGATCCTCAGCTGAATTCAATGTTTGTCGCCGTTGCTCAGGGGAGAGAATGCTTGCGTTGCACGTTCCCGCTCACCTGCGATTCGGTATTCTAGTTCCGGACTCGACGAGCAAGTTCCCTCCGCCGCGAAAGACTGCAACTCTCCAGTGATTCGTTATACGTGTTGGTATCTCATCGTTTCAACTTGGTTCCATTCGGTGCGTGGTCCGGGGTTGGTGCGACACACCTCATTTCGGCGATTTATCTTACATATTTACGAGGCGAATTTATGCAGATGCATTCGGTGTCCGCTCCGGAACCATTCAATCGTGGCTGAATCGGAATCCATGACAGATATTGTTAGAGACATGATCCATTTAGAAGTTGGAACTGTCCATATTGAGCGCAGTGGGTGGAAGTCTACCCAACGAGACGTCATGACACATTTCAAGTGCTGAATGACGAACTGCAGAGAACGTGACCTCCTCTCACCGGAGGATGGCAGGCTTTCGAGAATAATCCGATTATATCTGCCCTCCTGGAACTCTTTTCGGGTGCTTAGACCTCTGGCAGTCCGCGTTTCCAGGTCAGTCCCGGTTGATTTTCTCACGAAGTGTCGCAGTGACCGTTTGGCGGTCACTGTCAGGGAACGATGGCATCTGCTGGCCCACGACGACGCATAACCCTCAGGCTAGGTGAGAGTTCTCGTTTAGGAATCGGCAAGGAATCTAAATTGGCCCAATTCGACCTCGGGAACGAACTCCCCGCCGCCGGCCGGTCGTTTCGGAAGTTCTCTCTCAGCGAGTTCTTTTGCACATAGTAGTGGTCCCGCAAAACCACTGCGAATAGAAAGGGACGGCTTCGTCTTCTGGGACCTCATTATAACGTCGAACGAATGCTTTCTTTTCGCTTATCCTCTTTCGGCCCAAGTCCCAATTACGGGATTTCGCCAATACTCGTTGCTATCGTCGGCGTGACGTGCGCGCTTTATCATCAATCTCCGCTCGTTTGAACAAGAGGCGCCTCCTCGACCGATCATAACAAGTCGACGACTGTTTTCACACGACTTTCGAAATCAAGGACGAACCGAGGATGTCGAAAGCGTTGTCCTCAGGATCGGCGGAGAAAAGCCAGAAGGAACTGGATTTGTGCTTCCCAGTAACCGAACACTCAAGTGACATCAGCAGCCGAGCTGATCATTAGGCGCGCGGCGGATTTTTTGCGAAATCTCGAGCGAAACGCTCTCCGCAAACTGGGCAACGCCTTCTCCGGCTGTGTTTGTCACAGGGAAGAAAGAAAAAAAACTCCACAACTACAGCTTGAGACCAACGGAATTCGATTCCAATCAGACTCGCTAAGTTCTGTGTATTCGAGGCCGCCGACCAAATTGGTTGGATGGACTGATTACTCTTCTCTGCATCGAGATGTTCGCTCGCTTGGAGCTAGTTGATCGGCAAGCGGGTCAGCTGACCGTTCTGCCGAGGCTTCGGGTGGACTGAAGTGCCCACGAGGGATTCTGTCAGACGAACAGAGCCAGCTGTGAGGCCTTGGGGTCGGTGAATCTCATTTACTAAAGCCCGAGTCAATATGATGAAACATGTGTACATACATTGCGGCCGTTCGTCTGCTTCATATTCCGCATCGACGATGGTTTTGAGAAGAGAGTGGAGGGAAGGGGAATGATAATTCGTCAATTCATATCTTGGGGTTCCTCCCTGGATTCCAGGGGGGGGGGGAGGGCAGTGGCGGCGCCAGACTTTTTTTTTGCTGAGGCTAAATTCTCTCTCTCCCCTCTCTCCCTGAATTGAAAACAAATATGGGTACATGTATTCCGGGGCGACGCGGAAGGTTTCGTCTATTCACTGCACGTAGTTGACTCTTTGATCGAAGCGTTCACCGTCTTCCTCTCAGTAAAAAAATGATATTTTCCTATCAGCTGTGTTAGCGTACATATCCCGTGAGCCAGCATTGCTTTGCGCTCAGTTGTTTTTCGCCGAATTCTGACTCGAGAAAACAAACCACGCTCAAACTGCTCCTGTTTATCAGTGAACTAGTTTATTGTTCAAGATTCTTCGACGAGGCTAGCCTCGTCGAATCCTGAGCTCGACGAGGCTATAGCCTCAGTTGCCTCGGCCTGGCGCCGCCACTGGGGGAGGGGTTGGGGAATCTCGAAAACTGTTCTCCCGCTGTCTCCGAATCCGGAGGACAGATCCTCGGTGACGCCTCTGATGTATTCGATTAGTTGCACGTCTACACCGAGTTATCTTGATCCTTCACAATCCGTTACACCTAAAGGAATTTGGAATCCTCCTCGAGGCTTAGCGGCCCAGTTGGTTGGCGGTCATATTGAGTATCATGGGAGCTGTCAACTGGTACGTGACGTGAGCTCCGCTTGGATTCCTCTGAGGGCTTACACCGCAAAACCGAATTAAAGGTCGTCTGGAGAAAACTCGACTTTCATCAGTTTGTTCGAATATTCATTGAGTGATCATCAAATTCCAACTAGCCGCTCATGGTTAACGTTGAATCGGAAAGCGATAGCTCCGCCAGGAGAGTTTGCGAACAGTAGGAGGGAAATGTTAGCTATCTTTCTCGGGGGAGTTCGAGTTCTAAAAATGGCCTCAGTTGTAGCCAGGGAAGTGTTCTCTTCCTGCACATCTGTCAAATCTATTTGTACTAGATCGTGGTTCTTCATCCCGAAAAATGATCAAATCATCCGAGAAAAGCCCCAGCAGTAACCGAGAACCTCAAGACGCGGTCTCAAGCGGGAAGGCGATTGGGTTTATCCACAGAACTACGTAATTAAAGCACTGCTCTAGAGTTTCGAGCAAACAAGGCAATCGAGAGGAATCCTGGCAAACGAGCGGACTACTTGGCCCCGGTTTTCTGGGTAGTCAGCTGTTCTGTAAACTTTGGGGAACTTCCGAGAGAGAAATACGAACCGCGACTGAATTATGTCATCACTTCTCGAGTTTACTTTGGGGATAGAAGTTTCGACGCACTGTTTGCTCGTGCCCGCTTCCGCCCCCGTCGTCTCCCGTCTCGCTTTCTCCGTGGGCCTCATTCTCCTATGGTTTCATAGGGAGTCTAGGGGTTGAGTTTCGGCGGACATTTTTGTGATGATTCCATACGGGTTCCCACAAATCCCGTCGCTCCTTTCCCCAATTTTTACGGTGTGAAACATTCCTTTCGACGTTTTCTGAGGATTTTTCGTAGATTTCCGTGACGAATCATCGGAAGTTTCATCGTGACAACTACGCAAAGTCGAATTCATGGATTATCTGTGGAAAATTTCAAGAATATACGGTGTCCGTTTATATTTGTTACTCGCGCTTCCATGTTGGGGTCTCCGTCAGCTGCTAGTCAAGGTCGTCCACGTACATGATCAGCGGTTTCAGAGAGTCTGTGTGTAGAGCAGAAACCTCTGCAGAGGCTGTAGAATCCAACTGTAAAACCCGAAGCAACCAGATTCGTCCTCGACGCAGAATCAGCACAACATCGAATGCATTTCCGAAAGTTTCGTCGTTGATCCATAATTGACGCACTGTGTCAACATGCGACCGCGACGCCGCAGACAGAAGGCTCTCTTTTTGAATCTGTCGCATCAGTTTCGCTTTTCGAAGCAGAGCTTCCCTCCTCGAAAAGTTAATGACAACCGAAGTTCTTCTCCTGGTTTCGGTTTCACTCGCTGCGATCGGTGCAGGGCTTGTCACGTCGGAAACTACATACATGTCCTCATCGAGAGACTCCGTCTCGACATCTTCAGAACTTGTATCAGTATTTCATCAGAATCCATACCGGTATCAGGTTTCCTGAATTCAACCGGGAGCCTGAAGGCCGTGGAACCGCTGCTGCAGCGAACACAAAAACGGAAAAAAAAGGCGAATCGTGATGCGTCGAACCGGGCGCACTGAATGTTCTCGAAACAGAGCGTAAAAAACGAATGACGTTCGTTTTATTAGAGGATATAAATATCGGTTATCCGTTCGGAATCTACGACGAGCTAAGCACACACAATAAATTACGAGAGGAATCACCATGAAACAGACAGCGAGCGACTTTGGAAAAAACTATTTCCGAATCGTCACGCTTGCAACCGCTTTTCCCATTCTATCGAGGCTTCGGCGACACCTCATGAATTTTCCACGAGCAAGCTGGCAGAATAACAACGCCAGGTGGTCAGATCTTGGAGACAACGGATGTCTAGGGAAAAACGGAAGAGGAAAATGAGAGGAGGAGCGACTCCTTGGTTTTTGCCTCGAAAAGCATCGCGACGTCGCGGATGTTCTCCCGCGAACAGTTCTTAATTAGATCTCGAGGAACTTATGAGTTTTCCAGTCCGTTCATGCGCTCCAGTTGAATTGAGAGAGGCATTAAGAGACGAAGGGGGGGGGAACGATGACTTGCGCGAGTTTCAGCTATGTTATAACCTTGTTCAAGGTCGTTGTCTGCGGCACCGTACCAATGTATACTGTTCATGTAAGACGCACGCAACACGGAGTTCCCGTAGAGCCGAGGTTGCTGTTTTGTGTGAACTTCCGTCATCACTTCCGTTATTGTGTTCTTTCTCAGCGATGGATTGTAGCAGATGATCCCCGATCTTTTATATGTGACAAAGTGGTTTGCGCACTTCGCGAGATCTTCGCTTTTGCGATTCAGTTCATTGATTGGGCCTCGAGTCTTGTCGCTCCAAACCTACGATTCACTTGCATCGGTCGGATTCGAAAAATTCCAATATCCATCATTATTTTTCCGTTTCATTTTCAGGGATGTAAGTTTGTCGAGGAATTTCGAAGTCGTTCCGGAGTTCGAAGAGCGCCGATTCTTGCGAACGACATAATGTTCCTTTTTCCCCCAGGGCAAACTTTCATGATATTTCCACGTGGTTTACAGAGTTTTTTTTTTGCTTTTTTAATCTTCCGAACCGCGCCGTCGAGCACACGTCGTTGAGAGGAGTTTACTCTAACATTGGTGTATTTTTTCCCAGTTGTTTGTCCTCCTGGATTCTAATCTACTACACCAACAGAGTTGGATTAGACCCGCGAGCAAATAGAGTAAGCCGCGTAAGCGACTTCTGGCTGGTCCACTTCATTTAGGATGAAAACCATGGCTGGCCGGAACGAACTCGGAATGCTGCGCAGCCCCAGACGGCGAGTTGGTCCGTTGTATCTGGCTTCCTCACAAAGCATTGCACGAAGCACACATGTTAGGTCTTTGAACGAATTACCGAAATGAATGCCGGCCTTCTCTCAGGGAATTCAAGGATTCCGTCGAGAATTCTTGGAACGAAACAGCGCATTTCGACATCCGCTTCATAGTTCATATCGGAAGATGTTCCGAGGCGTCAAGAGTTCGACAGTATTTTGTGCATCGAGGCCACTTGGAGCGAAGTCAAGAATTCTTCGAATTACGACCACTGGGAACGAGGAAGAACTTTAAAGCCACTACACAATGGGCTCCATCCACACTCTAAACAAGATCGCTGTGAGGTTTGTGATCATGCGTTGGCGTCCCCGACTCTGGACGACCGACAGTGGCGACTCTTGCCAAATGCTTGTGGGGTAAAAAAGAATGCGGCGCCCAGCGAGAAACGCGGAAGGAATTCCATCGCATTGACCTTGATCCGCTGTTCAAAACGCTCATAATTTCGAATGACTTGCGTGTTGGAGAGAGAACTTTTCAAAGGCATCCGCTCAGAGAAAGACGATTCAGGAGCCGACGAGACCTAATGTTCGAAAAAGCGGACCTCATTTTCAAGTCGTGGACGCGAGCCTCTTTTCGACCGAAGAAGGATAAACTTTCACTTCCATTTGATAACTCTGCATCCGAATCCGGCCACCTCTGATTGATTATTATCGTCCTCTCAATCCGAGATTTGCGCAGCCTGCTGAGCAGTGCCGCGGATCTAGCGCATACTTCAGTCGATTGGATCGAGCTTACTGCGCCAGTGAGACAATGCCGACAGCGAAGACGTATGGAATATCGATTTCATCAACGAAATGGGGATCTCCACGATGGCAAGACACACATTATTTCTTTCCACCACACCGCGTCTTCCCGATAGCGGTACATGTAGTTCACATTGCGAGGTAACGATAGACTCGTAAATACGGCTTCTGCTTTCTTCATTCCTGAGCGGCGACTGGCCGATGCCACGCGAGAGGTCGAACATCAGGCGAATAAGTTCACCGAGCGAGACACGAACATCTTATGGCCTCGAACCATTAAACCAAAGATCTAGGACGGAGGAAAGCAGATGAATCGTAGTGGTCTGTTATGCAGCAAGTGTCATCAGTAATGCAAGGCTTCATTGAGATTGAGGCTATTACAGCGATTAGTTACCCTCAACTCACTTACTTCATGGGCTCCACCCTGCCAGAATAGGTCGCGTACGGCAACGCGGCGTCGCGAAAACCCTTCCATCTGAACGGTAAGCGCTTGTGGCGATTCTTCGGACGCACTACCAGCAGAGTGGTCAGAGAGAGAGAGAGAGAGAGAGAGAGCTTACCAAGTTTGTCTGACGCAGAGCGGTCCTGGAGAGGGGGCAAGGGGGCCACAAAGTGTTGTGGGTGAAGCGCTTTTTATCTTTTGCATCCAGTGCTCCTCTTCCGCATTCCTGGGGCCGTTTTACGGCGGAACTCCGAGCGCAAACCCTTCATCCTGAGGAAACGACGGGGGACAGACTCTGACTGAGTGAGGAGGTTTCGGAGGAAGGGGACCGGAGGGCGGTGAAGTCCCTCGTCGACGCCCAATGCGCGAACAGTGTTGGCTCTAAATTACCTCCGCGATGCTCCTCGGCCGGTCGTCGGTTGTTAGGTTGTGTCCTCACACCCGACAGCTGCCAGTATGAGCTAGCGAGCATCAACGACAACGACGGCAACTTCAAAACTTTCGACTCAAACTGCTGTCGCGATCCAAAACAAAGCGGACAACCGTCAATCTCTTCTGGTCGCCGTCGTCGGGGTCAGCGAGTGCTTGGATAGCTGGGTGGCTGTGTCGGCTCGAAGTCGTCTTGACGCACATAAATACATTAATGCGATGTATGCCGGAGAATGAATGAGAACGCATTTGAATGAAGTTTCTTCTTTCAGTGTCAACGAACGAACCGCGCGAGACTTCGAGCGAGCAACAATGAGCAACTCGAAATGAACATCTCGTCTCTCACTCAGCGAGGATCACTCGAGATTCATCTTGGAAGCCCGCAAAGTCACGTCATCATTCATGGCTCTCTGCAGTCAGCGATTACGATGGACTCAAGATCCCTGACTGTTGGCCACTTCTGAAGCTCTGGAGCTTTTTTTCGAAAGTCTCCTGAGAATATCGTCAACTGAGTCTCGTGCATTTCTGAAATTCAGAGTTTCCGTCGACACCACTGACGGTTTTGAACTCTGATCGCGTAATCGGTTATGTACATACACGATGGTTTTAAAATAGGTTCCACCGATGAAGATTAGAGTTACGTGCAGAGAGAAACTCGAATCAATAATTCAGTCATACGAACGCGAATTTCAAAAACGATTCAGCTAATTCCAGTGAGAGAGATTTCTTACTCACTCAAATGTTTAATAACCGGTTTGAAAAAGCGACTTGTGGCTACACTCTCATTCGGTTGCTCTAGAGATTGTTCCTCGTTTCTGATGTTCATGCTTGTTGATAACAGATAAATCTCTCGCAAAGGAGACTTCTCAGATCCAATGTCGCAATCTTCTGCAGAATATTACGTTCATCGGTTCCGTTTTCACATTGAAGTTCTCTAGGATCAAGTCTTCCGAGGTTTTCCTCGACTGCATCGTCGGTCTTGAAGTCCGACGTGATGACATCGATGGGTCTGTCTTTTGTCTCGCCCTCCTCAATCATTTAGTAAGTTCGGTATGGTACACAGAGTCGATTCGGAAACATGTAATACACGGGTCATTCCAATTACGAACTCGAGTGGAGAAAAATTCAAGAAAGATCTTCGAGCAGTAAATAACATGCGGTGTCGTAAAGAAAGTGAAAAAGAAAAGCACGAAGAGAGGGCTCTAGCTGCTTCGCTGTGCGAGAGAAGTGATCATCTGAATCGGGGAGGTGCCTAAACAAGAGTTTTTCTTTCCCTGAGAAATGAACTCAGCAGCTGGTGACTGGCGTGGAATGGAGCGACCGGCTGCGTCTCTCACTTCACAGGCCTGACCTTCCACCATCAACACGGTCGGCGCAAGAAATTTCTCTTCAACTTCTCCTTTAGATCGCGTTGGAGTTCACTTTTCAATAGCTCTCGAGGAACAATCAATGTCAGACTTTTTGTCGAAATACCCGCTTGAGCGTCCGGCGTCACTTTCCAGAAAAGAATCTCGAAAACCTGCCGGCAGCTCGCTCGAATGACGAGACGAAATTCTTTCTGGGGAGGTCGAGACCCCAATTCCTCTAGGTCCACTGTGCGTCTCGTCGACTACGCCGCGCCGCTGCCTGGGTCATCAGCCTCAGAGCTCCAACCTCTGTCTGAAGTTGCCGTTGGAGTGACAAGCCGATATCTCATCGGATGGAAAACTGATAATGAGTTGTGAGACTCCAGATACTGGGGGCGTGTCCTCTAAATTTTTCACAGCCGCGCTTTCGCCTCTCAATCATCTCGTCCTCATGAAGTGACGATGCAAATCCACCTACTGGCTGAGACAACGTTTCAAGTATCCATCGAATTCAGTGATAGTTTGACGAACGGAATCCACTCACTTCAAGGAGATCATTTTTTTAATGCTGAGCGAAAAACGAACTAAATTGGATTCTTCGAGACCACGCGAAATGTTTGGATGAAGTTCATCGTGCCAAGATTGGGTACAAATCCCCACTTGCATTCGATCTCGAAAAGGTCACCTCATTACGCTCAGCCAGAACTTTAGTGTTCGGGGCCAATCCGGTGACAAAAAGCGCAGGAGTCCGAACTCTGTGTCGGTCGGTAGATCACGAAGTATGGTTTCATAGATTTTCTGCACATTTTGTTCTAGTTTGGGTTCGGTATGTTTCAATCAAGCTCTACTCTCTTGCGAAGAAAGGAGGAAAGCAACGGCATCCAGCCAGTAATTAGCTCCGATGAGAGACGGTTGCTGATTTCTCTCTTCTTGTCGGGAATTTAGGCTTCCTCTCTCTCTCTCTCTGATCGGCGATCCCTGGATAGGAAAAGATGATCCATTGGAATAGTCGATTAAGTGTTCCTGGAAATGTTGCAGCTGCAGACCGCCATCGAGAGAGCATCGTAAAGAGTAGCAGCCAGCAGTAGTATTCGGATTCTCTGTCTCTGCACCGTAGTATTAGCACAACCTACAACCCCCAACACCACCGTCAGACGGTCTCTACGGTTGTTCAATGAGCGCTTCCCTCTTTCCCCATCACTCCGCTGCCCATTCGTGTCTACATCAAATAGCCGCCTGCTGGAAATGCTAAGCAACTCTGACTGCTGCTCTTCTTTCTCCCTTACTCCTCGAGTAGATTTCTATGCTGCAATTTAGCGGAGCAAGTGGAGTGCCTTAGCTGCGGGGATTATCGACGACCCCGAGACCGGTCATTACACGTCGAATAACCTTCCATTAATGCTAGAAAGCGGTGGGCCAGCTCCTGATGGGGAGACTCCTCCGACATTGCTCCTCTTTCGGATGATCGGGGTCTGGACGAAACATTGTATCACCGACCGGCTTCCCTAACTGCGCCCAAGCCGATGTCAAGTGGTTCGGCCACGAGTTCGGTCTTCGGCAGAGATTCGCGAAATTTTTGGCGTGAACTCTCGCGAGTGGATGATCTCCACGATATGGATGGATCCGCTTCTGTTCATGATGATGGGGAGTAAGACACCGACTCGTCAACCACATAAATTAGCCTAATGAATAGACTAGGCTGCTGACAATGTCGCTCGCGAAGAACCTGAGAGAATAATGAGCTTGTTAAACACAAACACACACTCTTGATGCGAACTCTTATCTCGTCGTCCTCATGAATCTTGTTTTTTTATCTCGAGCCGACATCCTCGTTCTGAACTGAATGAAGTCCACTGTCAAACGCGAAGTGGGCGACCACTTCCGCCAGCGCAGGAAATGCCAACTGAGTTGCAGTCCGCTGCGACGGGAGAGGTGATTTGAAATGAAATCGTGTGTTCCGTCTTTCTCCGATCTGACCTCAAGTGTAAAAGTCAACGGATATGTCGGCGTTCTAGAGCGGACATCACATTCGTTGAGTTCACCTTTCCAGGAGCCTTGCATTGCTCCTGATTCTGGAAGGATCTGCATGCCTTGTAGGGCGTTTCCTCGAGTAGAAATTGGCATAGGGAAATGCACGCCAAACTCCCCGGACCTTCGTCCAGCACTTGGAACGGGTATTCTGAGAGAATTCGTTTGGATGGATTTTGACAAGCGCACTTTGCGGTTGAGGGACGTCCAACTCTCGAGACAGGTTACGTGAACGCAAATCAAATCTAAGTGCATCAAACCAGAAGGCACTCTTTGACATGAAATTCCAACACGGCAACTTTGAATGAGCAGACGGGTTCAGAAGACAGCCAATGCCACTCTCGATGACGAGTTGGTCGATGAAAAAACGCTGACTCCGAGTGTTCAGGAACATTACCGATTCATGACAGTTTCTGGCTTTCGATCACGTCCTTGAGAGATTTTCGTTCTGTCACAATGTTGTATTTCGAGCAGCAGAACCACCGAACTGTTGTCGTCTGTCCGAAGCGGTGTCTCTCAAGTTGCTCAACTCCTAGGGTACCCCATCCTTCCCCTAGCTCCTGAAATTAGTCGATGCGCACCGCTGAGGGAACTTTCTCCCATGCTCGATGGAACGCGTGATTCTATTTGAAGTCGCCGGGCGCATAACGAAGCCGGCTGAGGAGCTGAAGCGGCCTTGTCAAAAGTTTCGTTGCGTCACGAGCATAGCCAGTGGAATTAATGATGACAAAGAACCGTTCGACTGCGAACGAGGGATCGCTTGCTGCGACGACGGTGATGGTGGAGCTCTCGAGGGCATTCTGGTCGCTGTGGGTCGCCTTTCTTTGCTTCTTTCAACAATTCCTCAATGTGCTCGCTCGGTGAGGCTCGTCGGTGCCTGACAAGGCCGAGTCGGAGTGACTCGCTGTCTGTCTGTCTGTCTTCTCTTTCAGGCTGTTCGTCGCCGCTCGACTGGACAGTAGGAGCGGCGCTAGTTTTTTGCGTTTTCGCATATTTAATTAGAAATAGTGTTCGTAGTGGGAGAAGGAACGCAGTCGTCGTCGTCGTCGTTTCCGCCCTCGTCATCGCCACCAACGCCCCTCTGTCTCCTCTCCCACTGTCGTCGTCGTCGTCGTTGTTGAGAAACATTATTCAAATTGCGGAATTACTCCTCTGAACAACTGCACGAACAGACGAAACCGAGCCTCCAATGAACCAACTGGCAGCGAGCCTTCTTCCGCAGCAGCTGCCGCAGCAGCGACGGTGGAACAACGTCAACAGTGGCGTGCACCGTGGTCGAACATTCGTTTCGTTCGGATGAGAACGTCGACGTTGCTGATGGGAGCGCAGATACGATCTCTAGGTATTCTGCGATTTCGAGTGCGTAGAACAACTGGCGATAACAACAGCGACCAGTACTCATTGTGATACTGCGGTTTCTTCTCCTTCCGCTAAAACAGCCACTTCACATGGCGGCAAGACCGCTTCTACTGCGGGACACTCAAGACTCAGGACGCCTCGGGGCTTCGAGTGGAAAACGACGGCCGAGCCTCTGACAACAATTTTGCTTCAACTCTTGCTCGACGATGGGAGCTCTTCCTCGTTCCGCGGGAAGAAAAGAACCACAACAGCCATCGAATTATTTGGCTTCCTCGTTTCGTTGCTCGACCGGAAAGACGTTTTCCGGACAGGATCCCCGGCGCCTTGAGTTGGTTTAACCGAGAATAAGTTAAATTTCATTTTCAGTTTCCAGAGAGCCATTCCTTAGATCAGACCATTTCTCTCGCCGTCATGCTTCCCCGCAGCGTTTATATCTACGGTTTGTTCTTCTTTTCTTCATTCAGACTCGATCCTTATTGTTGCCGTCCAGCAGTTGGTTGTTCGGACAGCCACAGTTGACGGGCAAAGCGATCGTTGCCCGACGGGTAAACGAAATGTGCGTCTGCCAGAACCGCGGGACAAAAACTGCGCAATGATTCGTCCCATAAATCTCTGCTTTCAGGTGAATGGTTCGGCGATCGACAAGCCCTGATTCACCTTGCTAACATTTTTCCCCCTCCCATCAACGTCCGACGCGATGTGAGGGTTTCGTTCAAAGAATCGAGGAATCCGAAAAAGGAACATTTATTTTGAGCCGCGGAGCTTTCGATGAAAGTTCCGTACGAGAGGTTCTTGAAATTCCAAAAGAGTATCAATCGTTTGACTGAAGATCTTCCATCGCTTCCCATTCAGCTCGGGATTCGATCCCTCACACGGGGATGCCTCGGACTCGAGCTCCAACGCCCAAACTGGGGGTCGATCCCCATCCTCGGACGATCTGCCCGATGTTTCGAAAGTCTGTAGACGGTTGCCCTTGAAATTTCCGCTCGCCTCGCCGATGGGCTTTTCCCGCCTGCAATAAAGGCCTTTCCTGGCTGGCGTTTCGCGGGCAGAAGCGCGGAAAAGAGTGCTTCTTTGTTATCTCCTTTGGTTTCGAACCTCCTATTACGGGAGGCCTTTTTTTGCTCAACTCCCGATTCGACGGCGCCAGAAGTTTCGCGACCTTGGAAGAAGACAGAAGCTTCAACTGTGAAACGAAACAATTCGGCGAAGCCAGAAGACAGAAAACAGAGAAATCAAACGAAGGGCACCGCGGAGAAGTGAAGTTGCAGAATGCCTGGCTTTGGGCGAGCGCGTGTTCGAACGAGTTTCCAAGACGAGGAGGACCCGAGCACGAACAAAACGAGTTCTAAAACAAAGCCGAGTCGCAAAAGAACGAACTTTCCATCGCGCGAAAAACACTGAAAATAGACAACAAGGAAAGTCTGGATCGTGAAATCCACTAACAATAAGTGTCACAATTTTCACACTTATATCCCCGAGCGCTGTTCGTCCTCCATCGGCCCTATCAGACGAAAGCATCCTTTCCGGCCATTCCCAGTGGCCCATGCGCTCCAACATTACAGTTCTCACTGAGGCGAGCTGACACTGACTTGGACACGAGTTAAAAAAAAAGGACTCTTCGCTCGGGTCGCGACTTAAGTCTGCCAGGAACGCGTTATCATATTTGGCTGCCGGGAGATGGAAAAACAAGAGAGGACACCGAAACCTTCAGCTCGAGGGCAGGAACCGAGCCAGCAAGTGGCTTGGAGAAGAAGAAATTCAAGGCGTTCTGATTTACGACGACATCTCGGATGGATCCGCGCCAACGCAGCCGCACTCGCCTGTCGCCTGTTATTGCACGACCGTTTCGAGGAAACGGCGGCCACTCAGAAACTCATGCTTCACGGCGGAATTCACAGTGAATCAACAAGCGGCACCTGAGGCAAGAATGGATGGATGGGTCCGGGAGTCACTGGTTGAAGGAGGTTCCCTCTCAAATGGAATCGCTGTCGAAATACTTCGGGAGAAACCTACGGATTGTTTGCGCGGCTCCATGGGGACATCCCAAGGTGCACGGCTACCTTTGCGAAAGGTCGTCACGGTTCAGGGTCGACCCTCTTCTCCTGCTGAGGAACTGCAAGATCTATAGGTATGTTCTTTGTTCAGGGAATCATTGTGAGATCGATGTTGAAAGGTATTCTAGTTGTAATTTCCGTGCCTAAGCACGACTGCAAGCAGAATACATCGGCGTCGACATGATCGCAAGACATCGGTCACGCATCGCTCTGAAACAGTTTGTCCCGAACGAATGTTTGACACCGCAGCAAGCGGCGTGATATCTGTTGTTCTGTGAGTAATGTGGAAGAATGAGTTTGTTTGGTTCTGTCGAGGTCTCATTAACATGCGGAGGCGGAGGGAAATATATTCAAATATGGGCGATACAATTCGTTCGAACACTCGATGACTAATGACTCTATTGACATGCAAATGGCGTCCTCGCGGCGCCGCGACTTCCGATATCAACATATTCTCTGGGCGCGAGAACGCTGCCCGGATTGGGCTCTCTCGTCTTTGTCGCTTGAATCGACCTTATGGCACTTGTAGTTTGCTTCGGTCTTTTCTCTCATTATATTTGAAAGGAAATCAACCGGATCGACGCGGATTTAGTGACTCTAGATGATGCGCTTCGAACTCCAGCCTAATCATGACTTTTGAAATTGACATCTCGATTGCATGACCGCTGAAATCTCTCGAAAGTTGGATTCCAGGCTGAACGCATCTGATTTCTGGATCTCGAATCCCCACTCCAAGACCTCGAGCTGTTCACCGATGGCGGGCAATTTTGAGAGAGCCTGTCGCTGAAACTCTTGATTCGGGCGTACCGAACAACGAAACGTAGAGTATCATAGCGGAAACTTTTGCTGGACTCGTTTCGAGAAAAAAAAAGAACGAACGAACGTTCTCCCGGAATTATTTTCCAAGAACAGTTGCAGCTGGAGGCAGCTGCAGCGTGATGGCTCTGATTCGAAGTCGGTGCAGAAAAATGCGTCTGGTTGAAACGGAATTTTTTAGTAGCGACCGCCTGCTTCGGAAAACTGATACAACGAATGAGTTACTTATTGCCGTTATTTTTATCTTCCGCGCGCAAAAATAACAACGCCAGCAGCAGCATCGAGCAATTCTAGAAGGAGACTCATCCCAGAGGAGAAAGCGGAACTGAGGAATGAGATTAAAACGGCGGAGACAACGGCCGCGGTCGCTAAGAGGCCACAGCAGCAACTTCAAAAACTATTTTCGTGCGGGGGAGTTCCGTTTTTCAATGATCCCGCTATTTACGATTCCGTGCCGTTCGATTGCTGCTCGGAACCGATGCGTGACAGAGGTCGAACGCCGGATTCCAATAACGCTGGAGAGACGGAAATTCACTTCTACCTGTCAAGGCGTCCACCTCACGTCACAAAAAGTGGACTTCGAGTTCAGGATTCATGGAAACAAATGTTTCCTCCCTTCATTTTCTCTCCATCCTCGACTCTGCAGTGATGCCGCTGCAGCTCCCGTCAGGTTGTCGATATGTTCCATAAATAGTGGGTTATCCTGAGCGTTCTCTTCGTCCATGTCTCCAAAACTCAAAGTGTTGGTGCACTGTGCCACCTGAGAGTCGTGGACGAGAGAACCAACAGCGTCGAACGAGGAAATAATGGAATGTGTTCGAGGCTGTGCGTGGTGAGATTGCTTGGGCGATAGCACACCCCCGTGTCGACAACCACGATGAGCAAAACATTCGCCGCGATGCAGGTGGGGTGGTCGTGGGGTCGCAGTACTGACCAGACTCCCGGTTAGCAAGCATCAAACAGCAAGCGAACTACATCCGCGCATCGTGCATGAACGATACATGTTCACGGCCGGCGCGGCGCTGATGGTCTTGTGATAAGGCAAAAACCCGGAAACCGACAACATTTAGCAGTCTGGACCAGCGCTCTCCTCGTATCACTCCCATCCTGTGAGGAAATCCTCTTCCGATAGTGGCCGAGGCGAGAGCAGAAGCTTGTGGTCGTGCTGTTGGCGAAGTGTCGAGCGTGACTTTCATAACATCGCTGTGGCTTCTGTGATTAAGATCTCCACCATACCGTCATCGCAGTGAAGGCCAGGAACAAAAGAGGATGGAACGAGGAGAACAGGAAAAATCACTGCAACATCACCGTTAAGCCTTCTGGCGAATGGCGAGAAATTCGCGGAATGCATTTACACTTTGGCGGCGTCACGTCGACGTTGTAATGGCAGGTCGTCGTTTTGAGAGGTCGGCTAGAGATGGCCGTCCCCGAAGACTTTGAAATCAGCAGAAGGGCTCCCGTTCTTCTTCAGAGAAGATTCTTGATTCTTCTCATTATTTTAATTTTTTTCTCACCAATCAGGCTACTTTGTTTGTCAGATTCACTGCGGGAAAAGTTTCCTGAGATGTTCTGCGCGAAATCAACTCTTGAAGTGTTCAGGCTGACAAACTGGGCCATCTCGGGCTGTGTTGGAAGCATCGAACGAATGAAAAATGAAATCTCCCCTGGCTCACTGCATCCCTCTCGATGATCATTTACAGATCGAGATTTCCCAGTAGCATACGGTTCTCTTCCCTGGAAACTGGCCGGAAATATGCATTTCGCTTCTCTGCTGCTCGCTCGTATGCATATGGATTCCCTCGGTGATCGCGATGTCTCGTTGAACGTAATTTCTGTCTGCTTCGATTTGTTTCTTTCACTTTGACAGGCTGTCCCCCATCGAGCCCATCGGGTTTGATTTCCCGCATCGATTCGCGTACTGTGCTGTGAGCATGCGAGTCGATGAGAACACAATGTCACATGCTAGTGATGTTCATCATCGTAGGCGGCACTGATGGTGCCCCCGGCATCGTAAGTTGGACTGCGAAGTTCAGGCATTTTGCCTGAAATGCCTTTTTTGCCTATTCCTATCAGTTTCCCTAGATTTTGCCTATTCTTGGTGCCTATAATGCTTCTTCAGCTTTGAAGGGTTCAAAAATCTCATTTGATGACTGATTCTTCATTAAAACGTTGAAGATTATGAGTCATCTTCTTGCCCTTTCTGACTTTTCTCACTGCCTTCTTCTCAATTAAAAAGTGCCTGAACTTCGCATCCCTAATGATAAGTAATCGAGTCCGTAAAACTTTTATTTGAACATCGCGGAAGTTTCCACCACCTTCGGAAATCAGGTTTACGGTGAAGGCCGCTGAGCTAGGTTCCGAGGCAGCGGCCTCAGTTCTCCAATCGCGGGAAACAGTTTCAGCTCAAGGATTGCACTTCGTGAAAGAGTCCGAAGTATCGCCGTCGTCCATTTCTATTCATTCGTCATTTGATTCATGGCGTCCGCGTCTAAACGGCGGAAAAACGACCTGGCACCTTCCTCGGACTCGTTCTTTTGTCCGAATATCAGCCCTTCAGTGTTTTGTTCCGTTCCTCCTCCGCCGTCCTGTCTCCGTGCTCTTTCTTGTCTTGTCACTTCCGTATTGTTCATATCGATTGCGGGTCTACGACTAACAACTAACCTGTTGTGTTGCCGGTCTTTGTGACTTTCGCAGAAACGGATAGAGTTCATCTCCGACACATAAATCTTCTACGAAATCGGAGAAAGTCGCGATATTTTCAGAAAAGCGTCGGAATCACTCGTCCAGACCCTACAAACTCCGACCGAACCCGACTTCAACGATTCCCTGTGTAGCATCGGAACTTCTCCCTATCTTGAGAATTCGAACGCAAACAGAATGAAGAACTCCACTCTCATGATTCTATCAATCTCCTCTCGGGCTCCAACTAGAAATCGCACCGGTGTCGCTGTTTGATTCGAAATTCAAAGACAAAGACGAGGCGAGGCGGAAACCCCTTTGTCTTTTTGAGTCTCTGTAAACATCAGGGACAGGGACGGATCTGGAACAAACACACCCACTCGTTTCCCTGTTAATCGTTTCCGTAACCAGCCTTGACCCTCGTCTCGAAGTTTCTGCGAGAAGCTTTGTTCGACGACTCCATCAGCGCGCTCCTTCTCCGAAATCGTCGTCCTTCGATCGAACAACACGCAACGTCATTTGTCGGATCAAAGGAGATTTTAGAAAATGGAAACCGACCTTGTAAGGTTCGGATTCGATTTCTCTTTTTTGAATTCCGGAGTTCGTGTCAAGAGTCAAGTTTCAAGTCAAGAAGGTTAAGCTCCGAGGTGTTCGTCAAATGTCAACGACCTCACAATGAAACAAATTCGTTTGAAATATAGCTCCACACACCTCGACGGGATCAAATGCCACCGTTTCGAGTGACTCCCTGGATCGTCCCACGGAATCCCAACTTTTCCACTCGTGATCCCAGAATAGGTTTCTGAATCAAGTTTGTGTTGGAACCTCTCTTGTGGGGAGTTTGCAAATTGATCCGGGCTTTTGATGAAAGCTCTGTTAAAGGTCTGCTTAACATTCGAGTGACATCGCACACAAAGTTTAGCCGGTTTTAGGAAACTCGATGAACTCTACATGATTCGCCGTCATCAAAGTCAAGGACTCCCTGTCCGTTGAGGGGATTGAGCCGAGGTTCGGCGAACGTGCCGAATCTGGAATGTGGTCGCTAACGATATTTTGCGGCCTGAAAGCTCGACAGCGTCGAGAATCATGAAGTTCCCTTGAAAACCTTCGCTAGTTGGCGGCTGAAATTTCATTATCTGCTTCCGCGAATTTTGCGATATTTTTGAGCTCCTCTATAATCTCAATGTGTGTATTTCGCCCGCTCTGTGGGATCGATTTCAGGAGTGTTCCTCTCATCATGATCAATTACGCTGACAAAATATGATGAATACTTCATCCCCAGGTTGCATCTGATTCCAACTCTATTTAGTCCACAGTCACGGAGTCTTCGATCGAGGTCACTTTCGGAGTACTGAGCGATCGGTGTTTCGATCGAAGGGTAAACAAAAACTGATTCGTTTTCCAGCAGTTGAATAAGACTTCGGTTCATCCGAATTCTAAATCGTGTTCCGGCTCATGCGCTCCTACGAAACTCCGTCGAAGTCTTCGTTTGGTTACTTCTGTCTCAAAATCAATGTCACGTCGGTGTCGCCGGTTCTGATTTCAGGCTGCGTCTCCATGGTGCCCTACCCGTGGGGCCTAGTTCACCGCAGGCCGATTTCGGATTCAGGATCACTCTCGTCAATTTCATGGCGTGTAGGTCAAACGTGAAAATAGAAACGAATCAGCCGTAGATAGACGATATCGCGGATCGGCGACTCAGGAATCAAGTGTTTACCGGCGGATTTTCATAAATTTAGCTCACCCGTCAGCCGGTGAAGGTCAAGCGACTTCACTTTAAGGCCTCAAACACAGTCGCCAAGAATAACACCACATTATCCGGCGACGTTAGCGCAAACTATTCTTGGCAGTCGTCTTGCGACTGACGAAACCGTTCGAGGCATTTGCGGTATGATTCGACTTCACAGGTTTCTAAAATGTTGCATCACTTAATCTGTCA
The DNA here is from genome assembly GCA_021527715.1 of Neoseiulus cucumeris. Taxonomy (NCBI): domain Eukaryota; kingdom Metazoa; phylum Arthropoda; class Arachnida; order Mesostigmata; family Phytoseiidae; genus Neoseiulus; species Neoseiulus cucumeris. The sequence goes on along the minus strand of JAJSRV010000037.1, from coordinate 1,134,353 downwards.
GTGAATGGTGGGCACACATGTGCCGTATCTGACTAACATTGAGTTAATCGTTGATATTCAGCCACTGACGGTTTAAGCCTTGTTGAACCGCGACCGATCGGTTATTCCCAAACTCAACAACCACCGAAGTGACCTGAACCCATGATGTAAGCAAAGGATAGCAGACATGAAACCTGGGAAGCAAGGACGATGATTCATCCCGGGAGCGGCCAAAAGTGGAAAAGTTCCGCATCGGGAATGATAAATGAATAATGGATAATCATCGTAGTCTTCATAACTTCCCAGCAAGGGAACGAAACTTCTTGTCTCTCCATCGGAGAAAGGAACGGTGAACAAGACGCCATCCATGTTAGGAGCTTGATTTGCGAACGGAGAGTTTTCTGCTCGACGTTGTCGCATATGTCTGTCGCGAAGCTCACGCATGTAACAAGTCTAGAAAAAATCGAACGCAAGCAGACTGCGTACTTGGTAATCCTGGCTGTCAACGTCGACATCGGCGCTCTTGCTTCCGCTTGCTTGCCTGCCTGCCCCTTCCCCTCCCCTCCATCCGACGGCCCTGACTCGCCTCGGCGAGAATTTTCCAAGCGTTGCCTGAAATGTGACATCGCTTTCGTCATGATTAATCCGTTTTGAAATGTGACGCCGACTCTGCCGTCGCCGCCTCACCGCCTATTCTCTCCAGTGAGGGCTTCCGATGAGTTCTCCTCGTTGTTTCATGCAGCTCCCGGATCCGGCAGTCACGCACTGCGGATTTTGACACATTTTTTCCTTTGGCGGACAGAACAGAATCATTATGAGTTGTTTCGAACACCGATATGAGCAAAAATAACGTGACAGCTTCGTGGCAACTTCAAAGCAGCTTACGAACTGCGCGAAAACGCTCGGAGCCGACGGAATCCTCTACGAGAAAAAGAGAGAAAGTTTTGAAACACTTTCGGAGTCGCGCCGGAAGCCGTCGTTTGAGAACTTTCTTTCGACGACCAAGTTTGATGGAGATTCAGAATTGGAAACGTGCCGATATTCGGAGCTCTTTTGGTCGCAAATCGATTTTTCCTCTTGCTATTTCCATCCTCGTGTTGAAGGGAGTCTATTTTTTGCCCACCAAATTAGCTTCCTTCAGGCAATATCCGAGACCGCGCTGAGTGTGTGAACGTATCGCGGTATGCGAGGCATGGAATCGCTCCATCGCGCCAGAAGTAAACAGTGCTGTGTGAGTTCTTCCCCCCGAACTGCGAGGACGTTGGAGCTTTTTCGAGGAGCTGTCTTTTTTCTTTCTCTTGCTGTTTTGATCTCGGTCAGCCCTGCTCCCGCAATTTGTCCGTTCTCTGGTTATAACGGTCGCTAGTGCCACATTAACGCACCAATAAAGGCCAAGTCACCTCGGCCGCGGACCGCTGTTGCGCAGCCCGGCATTAAAGTCTCGCTAGCCGAGGATTAGCGATCATCACCTCCTACTTGGAACGTGTTCTCGCCTTCCTCCAGGATCCACTCCCACACACTGTCATCGTTCCAAGTACCTATGCGGTCCAGTTTCCAAGTTGATGGATTACGGGTAAATAAATAACCATTGGGATCGACAGAAGTCGCGTCGAAACTTCCAAGAAGTCGCGGAGAAGATTAAAGACTCTGGAAGCACCTCACGGCCAAAACTTTTGGAGCAGCGCCGCGGATTTTGAGCTCACCTGCGACCGGGTTAGACCTCTTGGTCGAAAGTCGAACATTCGGCGAACGCAAGTGAAATAAATTCTCCGATCCGTAGAGGCTGGAAAACGAAAAGACCTCACGCGAACTCGGAGGAGACTGCAATTTGAAAGCGGCTGCGGGAAGAATCCCACATTATTCGATCGCAGAACGACTTTCGAGAAGCCTTCTATAAATAGAGGGGCAGGACGACTGCGGGAGAAGTCTCCGAAGACAAACGAGGTGTTCCGTTTTCCCCTTTTTATCCAGCTGGATTCGTTGCTTTGTGCTACCTTACGACGCACGCTCGCAAAAAGTGATCTTCATCGTACTCGATGTTCGCTTTCGTCAAGGCTCTTCGAATTGGTCGGTAGATCGAGAATCGAATCGGAGACTGGAACTAATCGCCAAGATGGAATTAGGTCCTGTTCTCCCGCCTCCTGATGTACTTGTGATTATCATGTACGTCTCTTAGGACAGCGGTCGACAACCTTCTCCCGTCCTCGGACCTTAGATTCTCGCGGACCACTAAAAATTCACATACGATCAGCGGTTAGTGAGGGGGTCTAAGAATCTAGTTCCTTTTTTTCCGGTATATTCGAACGGGATAAACTCCGCACAAATGGTTCATTGTTCTTCTGGCGCGAACTCGGCGACACTTCTCGCGTAACAAGCCGCTGAAAATCCCACGGCAGACAAGCATCTGCTGGCTGCTACTCCCGAAAAAGAAATCTCCGTCCCCGAATGCTATGTAGGAAATGAATGAGAGCAAGAAGAACTCTGTCTCGCGGCGAGGCGTTCGGTGGTGGTAGTAGTATCAGTTGACCCGGGCGAGCGCAGGGCTGCACACCAGTGTGTTCTATGAGACAAGAGCTATTAGATTGTTGGAAAAACAGAGATCACTGAGGGAAACGTTTCTCTATTGGAATGGAGCAATTCTGCAGCTGTTCGGGCGGGAGTCGCTCGCAGTTCGAAAGAGTCCTCATGAGAAGGGAGGTCGATTTCACCCAAAAAAAAAAATCCTCTCGGTGGAAAACACTTTGGAACGAATGCAATACTCGAAGCCGCATTCCATGTGCCTTCAAGTCTGTGAAGCTTCACTTCAAAGCGTGTCTTCTATTTTTAGGGGATCGCACGAATCCAAGTACGTGTTCAGAACAAGTCTCCGAGGGAGTGTAACAGATACGTTTTCCCACGAGTTTTCCAGTTTTTCCTCTCGGAAGCAGCGGGCTTGATCGGGAGCTCAGGTCGACTGCCGAGAGTCTGTTCACCAACGGTAGTGGAAACATTTTTCTGCGACATTTCGACTCTCAGAATCCAAACTCTGCGATCGAATTCGAGGTTCATTTCCCTCAACACTCTTCGATATCTCCGACAAATCTCCTCGATTGAAGCGCTTCATTTCGTCATAGGAGATCTCCTTTTTAGCAGTTTTTTTGCTCTTGTCCCGGGGATAGACCTCATTTTCCGTTAAACGGAAAACGGAAATTCCATGTATAGTAGTATATGTATAGATAAAGAGTGGGATAATAGGGGACTAACATGGAATTTCCGTTTTCCGTTTAACGGGAAATGAGGTCTACCCGGGGATAATCACCATAGTGGGAGAGGAGTTGGAGGTTTTGCAGAGGCCGTGCCCAGGGACTGGTTGTTAGTTGATTTGATAGACAAAACAAAACGATAAAAACATCCGGAGCTCACATCTACTTTTACGATGTCGAATTTCTGATGGAGCCACATCGCGAGTCAAACAAAGTTTTCCGACAACGTTGGCCTTGGTCTGGCATCACTTCCAATTAGTCGAGGTTCTTGTACTTCAATGGCAGATAATTGAGGTTGCCAGCCATCACAAGCACGATCGAAGGGTACGGTCGAGCTTTTTGTTCGACGTTGCATCATCAACAATCCTCCGTTCACGCAACGATTATTATTCAACTTACCATCTACCCAGTGGGTCAAGGCAAAGTGGAGGCATAGGTCTTTTTGGAGATGAAAACGCTGCTCGGAAACTACGGCTCTGGCTCAGAACGCCGCGTCGCACAGTGGGATGAGAAAACTTTTTTCCGCTTCTTCCGTTTCATTCTTCCCCGGAAACTTGGGAAAAACATGTCAGAAAGATTTTTGTCGAGAATTTCCACGAGCTGGTCAGGCGACGAACTCGCGCAGGCGAGGTCCCGGATAGTTGCGTCTCTTCTCGTAATCGACCCGTGAGTCGAAACCTAAATATCTAACGAAAGAAAGAGTTGCGGCAAAACTTGCTCATCTCGAGGTAGTCTGTTCGATTGAGCTTTTCTCGACGCCATTCAACGAATTGTTCTTCTTTTTCAAAATACCACTCGCGGCTCCATTCATCATATGTACACCATTGTTTGGCTCCTGAATCTGTTTTTCTCTGTTTCGGGAATACAGAGCGGTGAATCAGTTTCCGACCCGTGGTGTTTTACAGGTCTTTCTCATCAGACTCTACTAGAATGAATTCGTCCATACTATCGTCGGCACCGGAAGAACAATCACGAGATTCGAAACTTGTGGCCCAAAATCCTATGAAGGATTGATATTTTATGTGTCAGGTTGAATCGGGAGGGTGGAGGATTAATTGGATCAGAAAACATGTCTGGAGCTTTCAAAACTTCTTACTTTACTCCTCAGATTCGTCGGGGGACCTCATGACCGACAACCACTATTCGGTGAAAAGGGTTCCTTTTAGGTGAAGATTCACCAGTTGAAACGCGGTACGGAAAAAGTGCCTAAGTCGCATTTTTCCGAAACCGAGGAAATCGGATTTTAAAGTTTATTCTGCGCTGTGAAATCAGAGGAGCGAGCTGCACTCGTGAACCCTTGCCTCAACTAGATCCTTATCCTGTGCAGATTCATGGAGAACATTGGTTGGCGAAATAATGTGGACCTGCTTGGAGCACGGGGGGAAAACCGCTTGGTGTACTTAGGCACTTCTTCCGTACCGCGACTTCTTCTGGACATCCGAATGTCAAAGTCGGCTGTAAAACACAGTACCAGCTAATCAGATAATCCCAAGACCATCTTCCCAACGTGAAGGAGATAACGGTGGTTGGTGATAACTCGATTCGATTTATTCAAGCTTCGTATTCATCTAGATAATAATCGGTTTCATCTGCGCCTCGAATCGAACGATAGAAATTTGATGTGCGAATACTCTCATCAACGAACATCAAGAGGCCTATCTTGAACTCAGGGAACTGGCTCGAAAACATTCGGTAGAGTTTCACCTTGGTCATCCCGGAAGGCAAATATTTTCGAGTTTTCTGCGTCGACCTTGAGTAGTGACTCTCTCGGGCGGGAAAGCCTTCGATCCATTGAACAATATGGTTGATGACTTCTGTGGAAACTCGATGGGGTCTGTTGAGGTGTCTTCCTCGAGCATCGTGGGGCAATTCCTGGCGTGCGGTTATGCACGTGATCTTCTTCCTGAGCTTTGACCGTTTTATATTCAGCATTGCGAGTAAAGCTTTCTGACAGACCTTGAGGATGATACCATTCGCCTCGACTTCATAACTGAATACGCCGCGTACAGCTCTCGAATCACCACCACCACTTAGTCTTGAGGCAGCCTTCGGTTTCACGCACTTTTGCAGGAAAATAATTCTTTCCGGGCGCGTCAATGAGTGATAATTCGCATGGACGACTTCGCACACACTTTTGGACACGCGTAATTTGCACTTGCAACGACAGTCTCCTAGATCTCTCGGCCCGTCTTCGTTGGCACTAGAATCTTCATCCGTGCCAGAGAATTGTGAGTCTTCTTCACTCTCTACCGTGCTGGGTGATTTTGTACTTCTTGAAGCCATTCGGAACAGTCAACTTGATCGTGAAACAGAATGTCACAGTGCGTGTAGTGCGAGCTCAAGGCACACAGTACTCTGTGAGCAGAAGCAAAGAAAAGCGGCACTCGAGACCGCTTCTCGATTACAATGTTTTGTCTCTTCGTAGAACCAAGCTTGGAGGCAGATTGAGCATCGAATTTCTAAGTCTGACTGAGTCGGACTGGAGACTCATGCGCGAATTTCGAAAGCTGTTTCTTCCATCAGAGTTTACAGACTACCTCTGATTTTTTTTAACTATGACCCGGTCACCGTCACTCACGCGTCTCAATAGCTGTCCAACGAGTTCATTTCTCAGCTTTTCTACCCGAAACTCGGTTCGAATGTAAGCGTGAATATACCCAGCACCTTCCGAAATGAAATCGGAGGCTCCCGTTGCGAAAAATCGCACTTAGGCACTTTTTCCGTACCGCAACCAATTTTTCCCAGAAAAGCTGCTGAACAGCAATGACCCAAATAAAATGAATCCTCACGGTTTCGCAATGACGACATATTCTCCCTGGCATACTGAGTCTTTTCCGACCGTTTTCAGCGGTTTCACAAAAATGCGACTTAGGCACTTTTTCCGTACCGCGTTTCAGTTGGAGGAACACTTCCACAAAATTTACGATGAATCGCTCCAGGAGTTCATTTATGAACACCTTTGAATTCAGCGACATTTGTACACCCAAATGTAATAGGTTGTTGTGAATAGAGAGGCCAAGGACGATCTCTTCCACCAGCTCGGAATTCCACCAGCTATTTTTCAAGTTCGTCGACAAAAACTTAGGTTTTCAGTCAGTGAGAAGACGATGGGAACTTCCCTCAGCCTCTGTTATATAAATGAAGCGTCAATGAAGCACGTCACGAAAACTCAGGATTATCGAATGTGTAGATTAGAAGATTGCCGCGTTCTAAGAAACGCCGACTGACGCGCATTTGGATTCATAGGTTTAGGAGAAGATTATTAAAACCATTCCAGTCGTATTATCGTCATTATATTTCGCGGCGATCGTTAGCAATTCTCAAAAAAAGCATGAGTCTGCCAGTCCACTCGTTCATCGCAATCTGTCGAGTGCTCCAGAGATGTTTCTAGTTGAACGCAAGTACACAGGTGTCTACTGCACTCTGTAACTCTCATGAAAATTCGTCTTTCCGAGCAGAGTGCCGGACGAGAACGTTCCGAAGGTCATGGTCCGCCCGGAAATAACAGCACTCGGAGTTTCTGTGGAGAAAAGCGGATCATTGCTGTAGAACATCGCGTGGAGGACGAGGTTGTCCCTGAGAACGATGTTTGAAACCCACGAAGAGCTTCACAGATATTTCAAATGATTCAGATTACATCATTTCTCATCTGAAAATGAGACCCGACAGAGGTTAATTTCAATCGCGGAACTTCTGAGACACCACGAGTGCCAACGAAGCGTCCAAACCTTGTCCCTGGAACAAAACCGGATAACTTGCAGCGTGAGCTCTCTACCGGGAACGTTCAGCCGAGGGAATAAGCTGACTTTTTTTTCCAAATCCTCCTCTTTATTCATTCCGCTCCTCGCGATGAATGATCCCAGACACGACCGACTCGAGACTGATGGCTCGTTATTGGTGTCAGGTCTAGATTCGAGATTTTCAGCGTTCACGAGGGATGCAGCCCTTTCCCGAACAGACGCCAGCCTCCTCTAAATCGCTCTCTCGAGGTAATTCTATCTTTTCCTCAAAGATGTCTTGCACGTCTTTTTCGCCGTTGCTGATCTTCCTCACAACTTCATCGATTCTTCTGATATATCCTCCAACTGGAATTTACGATCTTAGAGTGAGCATGGTTTTTGATATTCTATTGAAGATCGTCTAAACTCAACGAATATGGCGATTGCGAATTCCTACATGTTGAGCCCGGACTGGTTACCGTCGTCTCTGTGGAATAGATTGAATGAATTCATTTCGGCGTCGCATCATGACTCGTTCGCCCTGTTATGGCGGAGATTCCAATCTCAACAAAATATTCACACTCTGCGAGCAAACAGTCGCTGACTCACGGAATACTTTCTGGTCGAGTTTTTTGATGTAATCATCGAGGTTTTCCGTTCGCCAACCCCGTTACGTTCGAGAGGGTAAGCTCCAACCCTAGGCTGTGACCCTGGACGGCCACGAATCGGCTCAGCCCCACGAGTCTCTGTTGAACTAATGAATGGAGTTAGTTTTCCCGTCGCACCACGTCGCACTCTGACTGACTGAATGTACGTACGTATTCCACATCGGTGTCAATGATTGAATGCTTCGAGACTTCGCCAGTTCTCGTATTCCCACTCGAAACTGAGACGACCATGTTCCCCTTCGAGAACCCATGGCTTTCGGGTATTTTCTTAGAGTTCAGGTGTGAATGGAAGTTCTACGCTTCT
>JAJSRV010000037.1:1106515-1126070 GCA_021527715.1 Neoseiulus cucumeris | reverse complement strand
GCGAAACCGAGGAAATCGGATTTTAAAGTTTATTCTGCGCTGTGAAATCAGAGGAGCGAGCTGCACTCGTGAACCCTTGCCTCAACTAGATCCTTATCCTGTGCAGATTCATGGAGAACATTGGTTGGCGAAATAATGTGGACCTGCTTGGAGCACGGGGGGAAAACCGCTTGGTGTACTTAGGCACTTCTTCCGTACCGCGACTTCTTCTGGACATCCGAATGTCAAAGTCGGCTGTAAAACACAGTACCAGCTAATCAGATAATCCCAAGACCATCTTCCCAACGTGAAGGAGATAACGGTGGTTGGTGATAACTCGATTCGATTTATTCAAGCTTCGTATTCATCTAGATAATAATCGGTTTCATCTGCGCCTCGAATCGAACGATAGAAATTTGATGTGCGAATACTCTCATCAACGAACATCAAGAGGCCTATCTTGAACTCAGGGAACTGGCTCGAAAACATTCGGTAGAGTTTCACCTTGGTCATCCCGGAAGGCAAATATTTCCGAGTTTTCTGCGTCGACCTTGAGTAGTGACTCTCTCGGGCGGGAAAGCCTTCGATCCATTGAACAATATGGTTGATGACTTCTGCGGAAACTCGATGGGGTCTGTTGAGGTGTCTTCCTCGAGCATCGTGGGGCAATTCCTGGCGTGCGGTTATGCACGTGATCTTCTTCCTGAGCTTTGACCGTTTTATATTCAGCATTGCGAGTAAAGCTTTCTGACAGACCTTGAGGATGATACCATTCGCCTCGACTTCATAACTGAATACGCCGCGTACAGCTCTCGAATCACCACCACCACTTAGTCTTGAGGCAGCCTTCGGTTTCACGCACTTTTGCAGGAAAATAATTCTTTCCGGGCGCGTCAATGAGTGATAATTCGCATGGACGACTTCGCACACACTTTTGGACACGCGTAATTTGCACTTGCAACGACAGTCTCCTAGATCTCTCGGCCCGTCTTCGTTGGCACTAGAATCTTCATCCGTGCCAGAGAATCGTGAGTCTTCTTCACTCTCGACCGTGCTGGGTGATTCTGTACTTCTTGAAGCCATTCGGAACAGTCAACTTGATCGTGAAACAGAATGTCACAGTGCGTGTAGTGCGAGCTCAAGGCACACAGTACTCTGTGAGCAGAAGCAAAGAAAAGCGGCACTCGAGACCGCTTCTCGATTACAATGTTTTGTCTCTTCGTAGAACCAAGCTTGGAGGCAGATTGAGCATCGAATTTCTAAGTCTGACTGAGTCGGACTGGAGACTCATGCGCGAATTTCGAAAGCTGTTTCTTCCATCAGAGTTTACAGACTACCTCTGATTTTTTTTAACTATGACCCGGTCACCGTCACTCACGCGTCTCAATAGCTGTCCAACGAGTTCATTTCTCAGCTTTTCTACCCGAAACTCGGTTCGAATGTAAGCGTGAATATACCCAGCACCTTCCGAAATGAAATCGGAGGCTCCCGTTGCGAAAAATCGCACTTAGGCACTTTTTCCGTACCGCAACCAATTTTTCCCAGAAAAGCTGCTGAACAGCAATGACCCAAATAAAACGAATCCTCACGGTTTCGCAATGACGACATATTCTCCCTGGCATACTGAGTCTTTTCCGACCGTTTTCAGCGGTTTCACAAAAATGCGACTTAGGCACTTTTTCCGTACCGCGTTTCAGTTGGAGGAACACTTCCACAAAATTTACGATGAATCGCTCCAGGAGTTCATTTATGAACACCTTTGAATTCAGCGACATTTGTACACCCAAATGTAATAGGTTGTTGTGAATAGAGAGGCCAAGGACGATCTCTTCCACCAGCTCGGAATTCCACCAGCTATTTTTCAAGTTCGTCGACAAAAACTTAGGTTTTCAGTCAGTGAGAAGACGATGGGAACTTCCCTCAGCCTCTGTTATATAAATGAAGCGTCAATGAAGCACGTCACGAAAACTCAGGATTATCGAATGTGTAGATGAGAAGATTGCCGCGTTCTAAGAAACGCCGACTGACGCGCATTTGGATTCATAGGTTTAGGAGAAGATTATTAAAACCATTCCAGTCGTATTATCGTCATTATATTTCGCGGCGATCGTTAGCAATTCTCAAAAAAAGCATGAGTCTGCCAGTCCACTCGTTCATCGCAATCTGTCGAGTGCTCCAGAGATGTTTCTAGTTGAACGCAAGTACACAGGTGTCTACTGCACTCTGTAACTCTCATGAAAATTCGTCTTTCCGAGCAGAGTGCCGGACGAGAACGTTCCGAAGGTCATGGTCCGCCCGGAAATAACAGCACTCGGAGTTTCTGTGGAGAAAAGCGGATCATTGCTGTAGAACATCGCGTGGAGGACGAGGTTGTCCCTGAGAACGATGTTTGAAACCCACGAAGAGCTTCACAGATATTTCAAATGATTCAGATTACATCATTTCTCATCTGAAAATGAGACCCGACAGAGGTTAATTTCAATCGCGGAACTTCTGAGACACCACGAGTGCCAACGAAGCGTCCAAACCTTGTCCCTGGAACAAAACCGGATAACTTGCAGCGTGAGCTCTCTACCGGGAACGTTCAGCCGAGGGAATAAGCTGACTTTTTTTTCCAAATCCTCCACTTTATTCATTCCGCTCCTCGCGATGAATGATCCCAGACACGACCGACTCGAGACTGATGGCTCGGCATTGGAGACAGGTCTAGATTCGAGATTTTCAGCGTTCACGAGGGATGCAGCCCTTTCCCGAACAGACGCCAGCCTCCTCTAAATCGCTCTCTCGAGGTAATTCTATCTTTTCCTCAAAGATGTCTTGCACGTCTTTTTCGCCGTTGCTGATCTTCCTCACAACTTCATCGATTCTTCTGATATATCCTCCAACTGGAATTTACGATCTTAGAGTGAGCATGGTTTTTGATATTCTATTGAAGATCGTCTAAACTCAACGAATATGGCGATTGCGAATGCCTACATGTTGAGCCCGGACTGGTTACCGTCGTCTCTGTGGAATAGATTGAATGAATTCATTTCGGCGTCGCATCATGACTCGTTCGCCCTGTTATGGCGGAGATTCCAATCTCAACAAAATATTCACACTCTGCGAGCAAACAGTCGCTGACTCACGGAATACTTTCTGGTCGAGTTTTTTGATGTAATCATCGAGGTTTTCCGTTCGCCAACCCCGTTACGTTCGAGAGGGTAAGCTCCAACCCTAGGCTGTGACCCTGGACGGCCACGAATCGGCTCAGCCCCACGAGTCTCTGTTGAACTAATGAATGGAGTTAGTTTTCCCGTCGCACCACGTCGCACTCTGACTGACTGAATGTACGTACGTATTCCACATCGGTGTCAATGATTGAATGCTTCGAGACTTCGCCAGTTCTCGTATTCCCACTCGAAACTGAGACGACCATGTTCCCCTTCGAGAACCCATGGCTTTCGGGTATTTTCTTAGAGTTCAGGTGTGAATGGAAGTTCTACGCTTCTCCCTTGAGATATTTCTCCCGTTCTCTGAATCGGATCATTTCCATCTGCTCAAAACAGCCAGTTTCGATCCCGATCAGCTGAGATAGTCGGGATACCGGCGCGGATCCCGTTGCGGGCCCGTCGGATCCCTTAGCCGGTGGGAGCTGAACGAAAGCAGCTCCGCCGGCTAAGGGGGAACTCAATGAGGATGACTGGGATGAGAAACCAGCAGAGGCGGAGTGAACGACGACTTCCTTTTCTCAACATCTCTCTTCGTCGTTCCTCTGATACAAACAAAAAGAATTTCCCCGATTCCGTGCCCTCCGCATTCCTGCGAACCAGATCTTCAGATCTGTATTTCACTCGCTGATCCGCAGCAGAGCACAGATGTAGCTTCTCGGTGTAGGAGAGTGAGGCGGAACTCTTGACCCAATATCTAAGTGAATGTCATTCTTCTGAACGCAATGTCGGTGTGGGAGCTCTCTCCTGAATAGATAGTTCCAGACTCGGAGCAGAAATTCACTCACGTTTGTTGACTTGTGGGCTGGTTTCGTTTGCTGAAGAATTCGATGTTCATGAGGTTTGGAGTTTTCCAATTTAGTACTGAACGCTCACCTGGGACGCCCAAGAGTCAAGATACCGGGAACCCTGAGGTTCGATTTCATCTAAGCGAACTCACTTAAGCGTTTCTTGATGACCAAAGAGGCGAAATTCCGGAGGAATTCCACAGGGAATGGCAGAAGATCACAAGCGACCAGCAGCACAACGACCGCACAGACAGCAAGACGCCTCATCATGTTCACACCGCAGGGTTGTTGAGAATTGTATGATACTTGTTGTCAGACTTTTGATATAGCGTCAGAGCATGGCCGGAAACTTTCGCCCTCACCTGAGCGGCGGGAAGAGAGCTTGCCCGATCGCACGAAACGTGGCATTACTAAACTATGCAGCACTTTTTCAGTCGAGTTGTAAGAAATATCTAGAAAATTGTCAAAAGAGGAGCACTTTTATGAGATCGTCCTTGGAAGCGTCGACGATTCAGAGACTGGCTCTTGGCACTTTCCGAACTTCATTCGATTCGATCATGACCTCTGGAGATCAGTCTAATTCTTCAGGCACGAGTTCAACTATGAACTAGGCTCGGGGAAGAATCCCGTTTCAGGAGGAGCGAAGAACATTTTTCCGTTTTTCTCGGCTTCTCCGCCTCCGGAATGATATGAGAAAAACAGATGGCATAGAGTTTCGTCGAAAGATTCACCATTTGAGTGGATCCATAGGTAATACGGCCGGTCTTCATTTGATGACCTTTGGGTCCGAATCAGAAACGGGGATTCGGAATACACTCCTGAGATGATTTTGATCTGAGATGGCAGTCACAAAAGTCATCGCAACCTGGAAACATCTCTCTATCCCGAAAAAGAAAAAAAAACGTCTCCATCATAAGGTGGACCGTATGCTGTGGGTGGTAGAAACCTTGTTCCTTCTATTCTTGATGTGAAGTAGGTATGATCATCCCGGAGGAGACACGTTTTCCACGCAAATGGAGTCCGACGTCATGGTTTTTCGAAGCTACCGTTGAAAAGATTCGATGGAGGTCATCAATCGAGTTCGAAAACGTGTATTTCTGGATCTCTTTGGAGAGTAATACACAAAGTTTCCGGTCATCGCAATCAGATAGATTCGGTGAAGGCTATGATCAAAGGCTTCATTCGAGGAGATGAGCGGACCTCAAGCTACTTTCAGACAGAGAAGACGGCGGCCACGAAATAATCCAACGTTCCCTGGAAAGCAAATAGTCTCACTCCTCCCGTGCCGCAGTCCCTGCTGTCGCAGCGAGAAGCGGACGGCCTGGCATACGAAGATGCTTTAGAGNAAACCCACGAAGAGCTTCACAGATATTTCAAATGATTCAGATTACATCATTTCTCATCTGAAAATGAGACCCGACAGAGGTTAATTTCAATCGCGGAACTTCTGAGACACCACGAGTGCCAACGAAGCGTCCAAACCTTGTCCCTGGAACAAAACCGGATAACTTGCAGCGTGAGCTCTCTACCGGGAACGTTCAGCCGAGGGAATAAGCTGACTTTTTTTTCCAAATCCTCCACTTTATTCATTCCGCTCCTCGCGATGAATGATCCCAGACACGACCGACTCGAGACTGATGGCTCGGCATTGGAGACAGGTCTAGATTCGAGATTTTCAGCGTTCACGAGGGATGCAGCCCTTTCCCGAACAGACGCCAGCCTCCTCTAAATCGCTCTCTCGAGGTAATTCTATCTTTTCCTCAAAGATGTCTTGCACGTCTTTTTCGCCGTTGCTGATCTTCCTCACAACTTCATCGATTCTTCTGATATATCCTCCAACTGGAATTTACGATCTTAGAGTGAGCATGGTTTTTGATATTCTATTGAAGATCGTCTAAACTCAACGAATATGGCGATTGCGAATGCCTACATGTTGAGCCCGGACTGGTTACCGTCGTCTCTGTGGAATAGATTGAATGAATTCATTTCGGCGTCGCATCATGACTCGTTCGCCCTGTTATGGCGGAGATTCCAATCTCAACAAAATATTCACACTCTGCGAGCAAACAGTCGCTGACTCACGGAATACTTTCTGGTCGAGTTTTTTGATGTAATCATCGAGGTTTTCCGTTCGCCAACCCCGTTACGTTCGAGAGGGTAAGCTCCAACCCTAGGCTGTGACCCTGGACGGCCACGAATCGGCTCAGCCCCACGAGTCTCTGTTGAACTAATGAATGGAGTTAGTTTTCCCGTCGCACCACGTCGCACTCTGACTGACTGAATGTACGTACGTATTCCACATCGGTGTCAATGATTGAATGCTTCGAGACTTCGCCAGTTCTCGTATTCCCACTCGAAACTGAGACGACCATGTTCCCCTTCGAGAACCCATGGCTTTCGGGTATTTTCTTAGAGTTCAGGTGTGAATGGAAGTTCTACGCTTCTCCCTTGAGATATTTCTCCCGTTCTCTGAATCGGATCATTTCCATCTGCTCAAAACAGCCAGTTTCGATCCCGATCAGCTGAGATAGTCGGGATACCGGCGCGGATCCCGTTGCGGGCCCGTCGGATCCCTTAGCCGGTGGGAGCTGAACGAAAGCAGCTCCGCCGGCTAAGGGGGAACTCAATGAGGATGACTGGGATGAGAAACCAGCAGAGGCGGAGTGAACGACGACTTCCTTTTCTCAACATCTCTCTTCGTCGTTCCTCTGATACAAACAAAAAGAATTTCCCCGATTCCGTGCCCTCCGCATTCCTGCGAACCAGATCTTCAGATCTGTATTTCACTCGCTGATCCGCAGCAGAGCACAGATGTAGCTTCTCGGTGTAGGAGAGTGAGGCGGAACTCTTGACCCAATATCTAAGTGAATGTCATTCTTCTGAACGCAATGTCGGTGTGGGAGCTCTCTCCTGAATAGATAGTTCCAGACTCGGAGCAGAAATTCACTCACGTTTGTTGACTTGTGGGCTGGTTTCGTTTGCTGAAGAATTCGATGTTCATGAGGTTTGGAGTTTTCCAATTTAGTACTGAACGCTCACCTGGGACGCCCAAGAGTCAAGATACCGGGAACCCTGAGGTTCGATTTCATCTAAGCGAACTCACTTAAGCGTTTCTTGATGACCAAAGAGGCGAAATTCCGGAGGAATTCCACAGGAAATGGCAGAAGATCACAAGCGACCAGCAGCACAACGACCGCACAGACAGCAAGACGCCTCATCATGTTCACACCGCAGGGTTGTTGAGAATTGTATGATACTTGTTGTCAGACTTTTGATATAGCGTCAGAGCATGGCCGGAAACTTTCGCCCTCACCTGAGCGGCGGGAAGAGAGCTTGCCCGATCGCACGAAACGTGGCATTACTAAACTATGCAGCACTTTTTCAGTCGAGTTGTAAGAAATATCTAGAAAATTGTCAAAAGAGGAGCACTTTTATGAGATCGTCCTTGGAAGCGTCGACGATTCAGAGACTGGCTCTTGGCACTTTCCGAACTTCATTCGATTCGATCATGACCTCTGGAGATCAGTCTAATTCTTCAGGCACGAGTTCAACTATGAACTAGGCTCGGGGAAGAATCCCGTTTCAGGAGGAGCGAAGAACATTTTTCCGTTTTTCTCGGCTTCTCCGCCTCCGGAATGATATGAGAAAAACAGATGGCATAGAGTTTCGTCGAAAGATTCACCATTTGAGTGGATCCATAGGTAATACGGCCGGTCTTCATTTGATGACCTTTGGGTCCGAATCAGAAACGGGGATTCGGAATACACTCCTGAGATGATTTTGATCTGAGATGGCAGTCACAAAAGTCATCGCAACCTGGAAACATCTCTCTATCCCGAAAAAGAAAAAAAAACGTCTCCATCATAAGGTGGACCGTATGCTGTGGGTGGTAGAAACCTTGTTCCTTCTATTCTTGATGTGAAGTAGGTATGATCATCCCGGAGGAGACACGTTTTCCACGCAAATGGAGTCCGACGTCATGGTTTTTCGAAGCTACCGTTGAAAAGATTCGATGGAGGTCATCAATCGAGTTCGAAAACGTGTATTTCTGGATCTCTTTGGAGAGTAATACACAAAGTTTCCGGTCATCGCAATCAGATAGATTCGGTGAAGGCTATGATCAAAGGCTTCATTCGAGGAGATGAGCGGACCTCAAGCTACTTTCAGACAGAGAAGACGGCTGCCACGAAATAATCCAACGTTCCCTGGAAAGCAAATAGTCTCACTCCTCCCGTGCCGCAGTCCCTGCTGTCGCAGCTAGAAGCGGACGGCCTGGCATTCGATGATGCTTTAGAGATAAGAATCATGGAGAAATCGATGACGACGTTTCCCTACTTTGGTTTTCCAGTTTTACAGTTTTCCAGCATGTGTGGAGAACCTTTTGAGAGAAGCCAGGACTCTGACGGGAGTGAAGCAGTACACCGGCGATCGCTGGAAAGCAAGTGGCCAGTCTGTATATTGGCCGTGGTGGCAGAACGTTCCGGGATGAAGCTTTCACTGAACTCGTAAAGAAAGCTCCGACGAGGAACGCAGGCCTCGGAAATAAATTTGAACCCGATTTGAAAAACTTTTGAGAGAGAAAGCAGATGAAGGAAAAATTGCTGGAGCTTACTCCAAAGTTTTTAGAAACTCCGACAAGGAGATGAGGGCATCGAGAGTACGGGATGAGAGAGATCAAGGGTTAGGGCCTCGAGAAACCTAGCTGGAAGCTTGAGTAAAAAGAAGCGACTCGAGTGAGGAGAGTTGCTTTTTTCTCTTTGGCTGTTACGAAGTTTGTTAAAAATTCGTGCTGTGTTCATCGCTGTTCTATCGATGTTCGGAAGCCGTCGGCGAGAAGCTAATGCGTTGCCGAAAGAAACGTCGGAAAAAGCGCCAGATGTCGCCTGGGTAGCAGGGGAACGTCGTTACCAACTTCCTCGGTTAGTCGAGTCGTTCTTCTCACCGTGCGCTACCGGGAGGTGGAAATCACCAAAAATGGAACCGGTTCCTCTCCGCTCACGGCGTGAGGGCAAGAATCCTCGCGAATCCGAATTTAAACCTGACTCGCGGATTCCTCCAGAAGAAGACCTAAAAAATCTGGTTCTCACACAACAGGAGCATGGAAGAATTCAGAAATTCCGAGCGGCGGAAGCGACGCGACTTGCCCTTCTCCAAAATCACGAGTCTCGGGCTTTTCAATCAGACCGAACTCCAGTTACACTTCCATCCTGCATCACAGATTTCGTAAGCACTAAAAACTTGTCGAAACACTGCCTCACTTGGGGCGGGGCCCAGAAATGCTGAGCTGGTGAAACCTCAGCGTGCAGAAACGCTTTCGTTCTCCTCCCAAAATACGTCTGACCACCCTCGAAGCCCTGACATAGTCAACACACTCCATTCCAAGTCCGAGTAATCAGGCAGTTGGATGAGGAATCGAGAGGGACCACAGGGACCTCCTTCTAGGTAGTTGGCAACTTGGAACACGTGTCAAACCGCTCCAGGGCAGAAGTTGGCTCTTCCTCGCCATTCTTCAACGACTCTGACGTGTTTCTCGGATCTGCCATCGGAAACTTCCGCGGATCGTGGAGCTCTCGAGGAAGTCCGCCGAGCATCTGGTTCTCCGTTTCGCGTGTTTGTTTTATGCGCAGTTGATAGCCCGCCGTAAAGTCGAAACTCGACGCGAGTCTGTTGTGTCCCACGCTTGATTTTCCCGGGAGCCAGATCCGTTATCGGATTTTCTCCTAACGATCCTATGGGCTTTTACTGATTATCACAGTCGCTCAGAGCCGAGTTCCTTCTACATAGTCGAACACACGGAGCTCATCCATCACCGATTGGCCAAGCTTTCTGTCGTCCGTCTTATCGCCACCGCCGCCACCGCAAGCACCACTGCCGCTCCAAATGTACTAGTTGAAATGCATCTGAACATCAACACACTCCAACGATTATTCCAGTCGCGGATGGCTGGACGAGCATTAATCGATCAATCGACAAGACCCAGAAACCACGTCAAAACTATGAGGAAATCTCAATCTGTCGAACATTCACCCGACCAGCCATGGAATACGATTCGAAATATGTACATTCGCTCTGCCCTCCGCTCCCGTGACATCTGTTCCGGCCACTCTTTGGACGCCAGCTGTTCGACCGTGTGGAGTGAGACGAGGAGGGAAAATCGCACTCCCACGCACGAAGTGGGGCAGCTGTTAACTAGGCGTTGAGACACAACTGCTACTAGTGTCATACTGTCATCATCCTTCTCTGCCTCATCTTTATCTGATATATATCTATGTCGTCCACAGCGACTTCGATTATAACTAGGTCTCCGGCAAGACATTATCTCAGTGCTGAGTAGACCACTTCGCGTTCGTCCTCTGCATCTGTTTCGAGTTCCAATTTTCTTTCGTTGTACTTCTTCCGGAACACAGAGCGAACGCTATCGTTCTTATTCAGCCGCTACATCAGAAGCGAGTCAGCGAACTTTTCATAAACTCGATCAGAAACAGTCAACTTTTCGTTTTTGTTGTTGCTGCGCCAAAGGGGCTCTCGGATGTCGCGTAAAAGTTGGGCAGCCGGTGGGTGGTTCACAGAAAATGTCAACATTGTCAACGATCCCCGCTTAGTTCATGGGAAAGGCGGGCTCGGATAGCGGGAGAGGGGGGAGGGGGAGGGAACGGAAGAGGGAGGTGATCACTTTAGATGAACAACGACTATAGAAATCTCCGTTGTTACCGCTGCTGGCGCTGACACATACAACACCCTTCACCTCGGAGCATGTAACTCGTCCGTTGGTCCCCCGTGCTCGCGTACCCTCAATTACGCTTCGTACGGACGTGATAACGGAACAGGTTGGATCCCACAGCGTGACTTGTTCGCTCTACACGAATCTACGCACAATATATCCGGGTACAGAGTTCTGCGACGTAACATCTATCGAGATACGGTGGTCGCTTGCGCCGGCGTCGACAGCATCGTTGCATAATGCGATCCTCAAGACCTCA
Source organism: Neoseiulus cucumeris (assembly GCA_021527715.1). Lineage (NCBI taxonomy): Eukaryota > Metazoa > Arthropoda > Arachnida > Mesostigmata > Phytoseiidae > Neoseiulus > Neoseiulus cucumeris. The sequence continues at coordinate 1,115,114 of JAJSRV010000037.1, read as the reverse complement.
AACCTGGATACCGCAAGATTCGAAAACAGAGCTCAAAAGCGAAGATCATTGTATTGACCTTCCGTCATTGTCCGTCCCTGTTCGCGAATGCTTTGGTTAGGGATCCCGGTTCCTCCATCCCAGTGGTCAGACATGGTGGAAGGGGTCGGATGGAGTCAACAGGCCTGGGGTCACTCAAAGTCGAAGTGACCCCGAGTCGACGATTCAATAAGCCGCCATCCACCTTCATTAGATAAACGGCAGTAAGAGGACACATTCGCCAGATTCCATTCAGATAGCAGTGGTCTGGTAAAGCAAAAATGAGCAATTGCTTAGCCGTATATAATAAGCAGTTCGTATATATATGATGGGCCTCGACTCTACCCTTTGCGTCCCACCCCGGTGCAGACATTCCTTGCGGTCATATTTCTTCTCTCGTTCTTTTTGCTCGCTCGCTCGTTGCCGAAAGCACTTATACTGTCAACGGCACAGGACACCGCGTGATAGATGCAGCTTTTTTGATGATTTTCCTCCTCCTCTTTTGCTGCTCCGTCGCTTGTATTATTACAAGTGCTCATCTTCACATTAAGTATCCAACCGGGCCCACGCAAAACGATTCGTGCGAGCGATGCCATTCAGCCCAGCGATGCTTCAGTCCTCCCTGCGAGGCCCGACTCAACAGGTATCGGGCTTTCTGCCTTGTGATTCTGGAGCAACATTCGATACGACATCGAGAGAACTTCCAGAATCAATCAATTCGAGGCTTCCAGATTTCGGCTCTGGAAGAAAGAGTTCGAAACATCGATGTGAGCGACTCCCACGTTCCATGGAATCGAAAAGAACCAAAAAACGGGCGACAGACATTCAGAGTTCGGATGAACCTCTAGGACGAGCATCGAGGAACTCGATACCCTTTGGAAACGAATTTGAGTTCATGCAATAGAGTTCGATATTGGAATGAGTCCAGAACAGATCCAGGAGAGGAGTCTGAGTCAGTTTTTTCTCCAGATCCCGAGGGAGACTTTTTTTTTTGCTTATACTTCCTTTGTAGTTCTCGAGCGACTCCACGTCAAGCGGTTCGTTCGGAATTTCAACGCTTGGATACAACCTCAGGATACTCTTCGTTACCAGAGTCTCTAGTGCTGCGTAACCTCTGCAAACAGAACAGGTCGGCCCTCTGAATTCAAAAGATCTTTTGATTGGACTGATCCGCGTCTCTCGCGGCGAAGAGGTCTATCGAGTAAATTAAATCCGACGCCGTGACGTCACTATGCCATAGAATCGAGCATTGCACCTACAGAGAGAGAATTCCGCTGAATGAAATGTGGGTATCCGTTCGTTGCGAGCGGAAGGAGCATCTTGACGTTGACGGCTAGGGCGCCGCGCCGCCGACCGTCGCAACAATAGATAACGGAAGGCTTTAAGGTCAGGCTCCGCAAGACCCAGACAAGGATTAGGAATTCTAATGACGGGTGGGTCGCTGTGCAACGAGCATCCAGTGACCGAGACGAAGGGAGAGGTGGAAGAGATAACGGAAAAGAGAAAAAGAGACGGTCACCGCAATTACTGATCTCTGCAGCAGTGGTGTTGTCCTGGCCTCCACGAGCCCATTATCGTCCGTCTCATTGCTTCTTCGTTTGCTACGGCAATTACCCGGAGCGAACTCGCTAGCTTCACTCGGTGCCGCCGTCGGCTCCGCAAACCAGTACGAGCAAGTAGATGGCCAGCCGAGTCGGTCAGATATACTCTTTCGATGGCACGGACGTCCAGAATTGCTTCCAGCCGCTGCTTCCACCACGGCAATATAGGTACATACGGAGCAAGGAATTGCATATTAGGACGCAACACGCCCAACGTCCAGGCCGCTCACTGCCTGCCGACGCCGTCCAACAGGAGAAAAAAAAAACCGAACGCAGATGGGCGTTCGGCGCTACCAACTCCGGAGATTCGACCCTGAGCAGTTCGGAGCAGAAGACTACGAATTCCAGGGAGGAGAAGGAATCGGAGTCGAAGGACGACCCAGGAGTATAGCAGATTGCCTGTGAAGGAGCCGATCCGTCCTTGATGTGGACGACGCCTGGGTAGCGTGTCCAGTTTCTCGATTCGGCTCGAAAACTATTTGGGATCAAGAGGTCCTGGCTCCACGGAGCGTCCGCCGACTTGAGGAGACGAAACACGACCATGAACTTCATCATCTGGTGAGATCGTTCAAAGCTGTTCTCCGCCTGCTTTCGTCGTTCTGACCATTCCCCGAAAATGAACACAAAAATGAAAGTTGAACACGAGAGGCTGTATCCCTCTCCAACAAGCAATTTCATGACATCTCATGTATCGTAGTCGATCAAACCGCTCTCTGGTTGCCAGGAGTCCCTGCTCAAGTGCAGGAGACCCGAACGGCTCCGTTCTCTTGTTCTGGGGGTGCCATTTGGGTCAAAGTGGCAATTCAGGTCCAAGGCGTTCACTTCGAGAACTGTATAAGCATTCGCCGCTTTCATTCATTGTAGGCCCAGTACGGCACGCGCGACAAATATACGACATGGCCTTCAACACAGTTTGTTGAGGGCTTGACAGAACATCTTAGCTATACATATGTATACTCTAGTTAAGGTCCAACCTGGGGAAGATGCGTCAAGGAGGACACTAGAGAGGACAAACTCGCGGAAAGCCTTCGCAGCAGCGATGAGAATGAAACGGTATGGTTGTAATGCACGGGTGTCGGATTCAAAACTCGTGCAAGACATTTGTTGGATCTTCGCTTCCGCTCCGGAAAAAAGCTCGTTTCACAGAGAAGGTATCTTGCATGTGACTGTAACAGAAAAAATGTGTGTGAGTTCATCTTATCGTTACTTCTTATCGCAGTTTTTCCATATTATTCTCTTCCATTATCGTCATGGCGGTTATAGCTTCGGTAGGTCGACGAGTGATACCTTCCTCTCGCGTTTTTCCATGAATTTCCTGTAAGCAACGGTTGCTCTCTGTGCTGTGTTGCGTTGCGACAGATTTTCCATGAACAAGTGACACTCATTCAGTCCATTTGTGTTTTGCAATCAAGCAAAGCGAGCCTACGCACGTTGTTCGACACAAGTTTCTCGTCATCAGTTCGGTTTCTTTAGTTGATCTTTCCGAAAAGGAATTCATCTCCTTGTGATCTAAAACTGTTGCAGGACTAAATACCCTAAAAGAATCGCATAGCTCGATTCGTACACCGCAGTATGAGCTACATAGACAGCGTTTAGTAGGTCATTCAGGGATCCGAGAAAAGCCTTCAGGTGAAGATGGACGCTGTATTCGTTCGTTTGCTTGTTTGCGCTTATGGAACTTCTGCATGATTCATCGGATCAGCACAATTTTTTACGCCATATGTTAGAACACTCGAGAGTACCCAGGCGACATTTATAGCGCACGGAATGTCATGCGGGGTTTTGCGGTAAGACACTGGATGAAGCCTTTGGAGGCCGTGTTTGTTCGTTCTCAATAATTTCCCAGGACTGTAGACGATTGATCGGATCCTCTGATTCAGGAGCCTCTATGACAGCTGAGATCTTACAGAGCACGTCTCCAGACGACGCACTATTGGATTTCCATGCGGCGCACTGTGGTTCGTCGAAGCTTGCCAATGGTGATTCCTTCGAGATTACCAGAATGATTGCAGGCCAACCTACTGGCTAGCTGTGGGTTTCGCTACACAAGCATTTGACACATTTCATCAACTATGATCTTTTCTCATCTACCTCTTCAAGGATCGTTTTCGAATGAGTACGACGAGCAGAAGTCGAAAGAATGCAATGCAAAGGCTTTACTGCAGGCAAGTCAGCTGACCAGAAGGTGGTAATGTACTGTGATACCGTGAGTCCGTGAATTCGCGCGCCTAATTTCCGGCACTGACGACTCCAGGAACGTCGATTCCCGAGTACTCTGTTTCTCCTTTGCTCCTAACTAATTCCTAATCTCATATCTTTCTTTCTTCTGATTTCGAACGTCTCAGGGGTGAAAATCATCGACGAAGTCGCTTCCGTGATTTTTCCGCGCCAAAATCCTTTTGCCTGCCTTCGCAAGCAAAGGTTTCCCAATCCGTAGCAAGTAAGATTATCCACCGTGCAATCCCGCCGGGCTTATGTCAAGGTTTCATGTCGCGAGTAACACGGTGGAGAGCTCTCCCTCATTCGTTTGTCACAGATATTCAACGGAAGCAACCGCGTGATCGACGGAGGCGGTAGCGCCTCGAGACTTCAAAAGTTCCCCGTTCGAGTACGCTGGTCGCCTACTCTCCTTGTCGCTTCTTTCGTTCGTTTCTCCGCTAAAAGAGGGTGATGTTAATCTGAGGAGGGGAAAAGTTTCACTGCAAGCTAGCCCGCTCTCGAGACGCACGACGACGGAGAAGAACAACTTGGCGTTGAGCGTCACTAACGAGCCTTGAGATAAAAGACGCTCTTTTCCCGCGTTCCGATATAGGAATCGCTATCGCAAAGCCATTTAAGCGAAAGGCTTCGTTCGAACAGTGGCAGCAGCGACGGTTGCGACCGCGTCAGTGGGACCAGAGCCAACGACGGCAGCAGCAGCAGCAGCCGTGGCATCAGCGACAGCAGAACAAAAGAACGCTCCCAAACTTGCCGGTCGTGCAAGCTGCGTCCTCTTTCCAGGTCTTTTAGATGATCTAGCTCTCAACACTCACGTCGAGTTTCCAACTCGGTTGGCCAGAAAGCTCTCCCTGGAAGTTTGAGCTCGGGTGGAGTTCAGGCTGCCCTAATGACCGAATGTCATCGATTGACAGTCACATGTCATGACACTTCTGACGATTGTTCTTTGGACGTTTCCCATCTAGAAGTGGAAAAGTCTAATCCATCGCTTTTTTTGGACTGAACTTTTGGCATGATTGACGGAAATCCAAGATCAACAGATTCATCCGGAAGCCGGACTCTGTTCGAGGTCCGTGACATCTGCAGTTTAAATGCAGGGGTCATTGGGTGTAGACGGATAACTCTGCTGCACTGGAGTCACCCGCATCCTCGGTTTGTAGGCGCGTTGTTCCCTCCCGACGTGTTCCTTCGTCTCGCTCACGCTTTATACAATCAGGTCTATAATTAGGTTGAGCCGATAACAAGCACAATGCAACACGCCCAATAAAACTGCCCTCATATGGCGCAGCGGAGAGCGGCGAGTCATGGTAACAAGGACACGATTTGTTCTTCCTCATAAAATCACGCCAGTCTGATGGGATACCGCGCTCACAGCTCACGAACACAAATCAGCCAGGACGTTCTCAGGATGCAAAAGTTTTCCGGGAGATCACGCGAGCATGATGTTCCCGTTCATTCCCGTCGGCAACCTCTCGCACGGCAACCCGAAATTTTCCCTCAGTGAACCCTGATGAAGGGCGGAAACACTGACAAGTGAACCGGTGTATTGGGACGCAAATTCAAATTATGTACTTTCATTCAGTTCATCTCCCCACAAAAACGTTGAAAGTTTAGCAGCGATTTTGAGGAGAGCAAGGGTCTGATTAAACTTGGCGCCATAAATTAGCACCCTCTGAAACGATTTTGGGAATTTCGCTCGTCTGGAAACTGGAAATTCAGATGCGGAACTTGACGGCTGAAGATTTCGGCAGATGATTAACTTGGATTGATGAGTTTGTTCGAGTTTTTCTTTTCAGAGACGGACCGGACGAAAGCGGTTTGAATCTGCTTCTCGATATTTTGGGAAGTGGAGGTTCACTTGCTCCTACCCACCGCCATTCCTCGAATTCTGCAGACTTTCTTGGCCCTCGCCGACCCCAAGATCCGACCGCCCGCCCGCCTGCCTGACTCGCATAGACCCAGCCTGTGTCTTTTGGGGAAATGAAAAGAGACAACGTTTTCGTCAACGTCTCCTCGGATTCTCGGAGTTGAAGACCATTTCCGAACGCGCATAAGCCGAGCCTAATCAAATTGTAGCGTGACGTTGCACGAAGGCAGCGGAGTAGGTGACAAGGAGCACCCGGGACGTTGGTGGGGGACGTGGTCCTCCCCATGTCCTCGACTTTCCCAAAACAGTGGGGAGAAGAGGAGGAAAGGGGTCGGAGTTGAGAGGAGACGAGTCGACGCATTCAGTTCACGTCGCGTCGCCGACCGACCGGCCAGTCACATTTGTTGAACAGAACACGACACAAACGCGCACAAATGGTGTCACGATAGAATTATTTGAAACAGGAGCGGAGAGATGGTGCAGACATCTGTCCTTGAGACTTGTCTCATACTGAAGGCGCCCGACATGCTGAGCGTTTGCGGCGTGGTCTGGCCTCTGCACTGACTGACTGACGAACTCGCACAGTGACGGCTTCTCGTCCGTCAAGAGATGTTGTTTCGGAAGGGGCGACCGACGGCGGGGAACAATCATTCGGACCGGCAAGGCTTTCCCGAAAACCAGCTCCGAGCGGACAAGCCTCCGACGGTTCGCAGATTTAATGAGACCTTGCTGTGTCGTTCCGAGTGCCTTTCCAGAGCAGGGGCCTGGAGAGATTCAGCCGCGGGTCAGATGCACGGAAAAGAGCTGACGAATCTCGCTACAGCGCGAGCATGTAGTTGACCGAAACAGCTGACTCAGGTCAGTCTTTTTCTCAAGTTCTTAGTGGCGGTTAGCGAGATTTTTTCCGAGCGGAAACCTAGATTTCCCAAAGTTGAGCTGCCCTTCGGACCGTCGAAAAGTCGCTGCTGAACTCGGAGGCGAGTGTATGAAAGAGTCTCGTATTAGGTTCGATAAGTTTCTTCGTTGTCTGATATTCAACAAAAAAAGGCACTTCCGCAAAATGGCTCTGACGCTTGTGCGGTGGCATTGATTGATGAACGCGACTAACAGTCAGCTATTACGCAGCTACTGTGTTCCTTCTTCGCAGCGGAACAGTGGGCGCGAATTTGTGCTCGGTCGTTTTTTTTCCACCCTCACCTTTGTTACTCCATCGTCTAATGCCGGCTTTCCGTTGATCCACCTGTTCTCGAGAAAAGAACCGCCGCCGTCCCACCGACGGAAAGGTTGCCGACGTCGTCTGCTTACTACCGCTGATCCGCGCCCATTATTTCCCGGGAGTCCCAGGGAATAATTCCACCACTTGTAGGCTTCCTCTCGAGTCGTCTGTGAATTCTTCTACAACTCCGTTTGTTGTTGGCCCGTGCTCACTCACCCAATCTCACTTTCCTCTCCTCGCGGACCAATTCCTCTAATTGGAAAATTCGATCAGTCAAATTGGCGCCATTTGCTACCAGTGCTTCTGCTACCCGTTGCTTTGCGTCGTTGATAACACAACGTGCATTACAAGTAGGCCGACACAGACGAAGCACAGGAACGTGACGGCTCCGGTGTCCCTGCAGTTCTCCTCGACCAGGGGCGATGGGAGAAGACGGGGAGAAAGAAAGAAAGAAAGATCCAAGTTGACGTGTTGACGTGATGACCACGTAATTACGTTACATATGCTTTTCTGTAGAGGTCACGTCGGTCGGTGCATAAGTGCCCGAATATCCAATGCAGATCCTTTGTGCGACGTTTGTCTGCGAAGTTCCTCTGGAACGTCTTCGCGTTCGTTCGTTCGTTCGTTTGAGCTCCCGTCTCTTCTTTTTTTTTTGTCAGCGGAGCGACTAGATCGTCTGAATTCAAATTCACTTCAAACAGACAAGGTCTCATCATTTATCTCCTCGAATTTCCGTTGTTATCGTGACCCGGCGATTCGAGGCGTTGGAGAGTTCCTAGGGAACTGCATGCTTTTCCTATTCCTATGATTCTCGGACGAATTGCCGGATTCGTTGCTCGATCGTTAGTTTGCGCGCAACGTTTACATCTTGATTTAGCTTTCCGGGTAAATGATTTGGTTGCGTCATGAATATGCAACTTACCAGTTCCTTCATTCGATTTCTGCTCGCGATCTAAGTTCCCGGGGACGAAGCGACAACTTCCGCGCCCACTCGGAGACTCTGCAAGCTCCCTAATCCGTGGAACAGTGAGATAGGTAGGCGTCACCAGATTTGTCGGCAGCGACTCAGAACCTTGCGCATGATCCTAGATTCTGGAACTACGAGAGAAGGGTACATTATTGGACGGGTCGGAGTCTTCATCGAGATTCCTTTGTTCACCGACCTCCAATGTAGTTCTGAGGGTTGCTCGAGACTCCTGTTCTGGACACGATTCAGCGGGGTATGGCTTAGTCGAACTTGAGCCTTAGCCGCCGTTGTCGATAATCACAGCCCGACACGATTTTTGTACCACCCAAGCTGACAGGTAGGTTGGGGTAAACCGGGGTCGTAGATCATGAATCTGCAAACCATTTTTCTCCATCAGCTCTAGTTTTTCGTGTACGGCGATTTTTCCATTTTTAGTGAATTTTTGGCTTCGTTATTTTTTTTCTCGGCTCTAGAGGGAGCCAGGCCCATGAAATTTTGGCAGCATGTTGTCCTATGTTAGGACTACAATTTACGAAAATTTCGTTGGATTCGGGGTTGTAGTCTCTGAGGTAGGCCAGCTCGAAGTTGAAAAAATAGCGAAAATGACGTCGGAGCCGGCCATTTAGAGCATTGCCAGAAAAAAACTAAGGCTCTCACCGCAAATTCCTTTGACAGTCTCATAGCTGGGTCTCTCGCGGTCATTTAAAAAAAAA